>OLKM01003834.1:0-29138 GCA_900291075.1 Melanogrammus aeglefinus | reverse complement strand
GCCCGACAGCGGGCACGCGGTCGGGCGCGTTCACGTATTTGCGGCGGTGTCAAATGCTGCTCCATTGAAATATTTAACTTTTCGGCAGCAACGCGTGATGACAGCCCAATCAAGCTTCACAGCGTTGCCACTGCGTCGTTGCCACTGAGTGAACATGCCGTAGACAGCCAATCAGTAATTTACTAGTGAAGAATTAGTGAAAGTATTAAACAGTGGCGATTTTAGCCTGAAATTTCTGGGGGCAAAATTTATATGACTCATATTACGTCACAAAAATAGAGGTAGTGATTATATAAACAGTAGGCCTACGTATATATAAACAGTCAGTATACTATTCCTGCATTGAGTTGCCAGCAGGAGCAGACATCCTATTTTCAAATACATTTTCACATGCTTTACGCTCAGTACGACACAAAGATGTTGCCTAAATAATCAATAATATATTGCATTATATTTTAAACGCCCTATCTTCCAAGGAATCTCAGAGCGCCAACATGGTACGCACTAAATATAGCATTAAAGTAAACAAAGACAGACACATTAGCTTCAATACTTCCAAATTTATTAAACAAAAAAGACGATCCTTTCAGCGTCAAAAAAAAAGAAAAAAAAAAAGGTTTTGATCAACCAATGCGATCACTTAAAAGAGTTGCCGACGGTTCTTGCTGAGCAAACCTCTCAATTACTTAACGTAAAATCAGCAGTCCATAATGAAGGTGTTTTCAATAGGAAGCATTGGAGAGGCGTTCAGTCTCTTCTTCCCATTGTTGTTCCTCGTGAAAGTCTTTATCCTTTTCAGCGTTCGCATTATCCCAGTCTACTTTACGAGAGATACGTAATTACGCAGTTAACGTTCTAGGGGCAAATTTGAAATTGCCCCTAGCCTCAATGTTAACTTGGCGGTTTGGTTCGCGCTATTGTGTTTCTATCGGTAACGGTGGGCAGCGTGGGTCTGTGCCCCTCCGGAAACAGGAAACGGAAACAATTAACATAACGTTCATTCAAGCAAGCACAACAGGCAGTAAACACACGAATCAAATTACTCCAAAACAGCAATATGCTTGGAGTCAAGTTATTCACAAAATATGTACGCTACTTTGCATTAAAAATATATATATAGTGCCACGAAGTAGGAATGGATTGAGCCTTCATGCTCAACAGCGCCATCTCGGGCGTTCTGGTGGGGACTGCCCCACCTGGCCCCTAATGTAAAACCGCCACTGGTATAAAAGAATAATTAGTAGATGCCTAGTAGTAGACTACTTTACTATTAGTAGACTAGCTAGTACGATTACTATAGTATAGATTATAGACTACTAGTACTATTACTAGTAGTAGTAGTATATATATAGTAGTACTGCGTGCCGTAATCTCGTACGGCTCCGAATGGTCTCATGAACCCATAAACGACGACAGCATTCGACGTTCTCTCCCTCTTCCACAACAGTAAAGAGAATGATCGCTCGTAATGTCGGCCATGGTTGTGAATGATTCAGAAGCACCGCGGGAAAAACTTGCCGTGCCGCAAACTTCACGCACGCAAAACTGCGGCCAAAACCCTTTCCGCGCCGCAAAATTTTTTTGCCGCGCCGCAAACTGATTGGCGCCGCCAAAAACTTCGCGGCAACTCGTTCGGGCAGCAAAGCATCTTTTTGTGTGAAGCAGGGTAAGTGTTATTTCAGTAGTGTGTGGGAGAGCATTTCACTGAACGGAAGGCATTTCACGCAAGAAGCATTTCACTGAAACGGAAAGGCATTTCACTGCAACGGAAGGCATTTCACTGAACGAAGCATTCACTGAAACGAAGGCATTTCACTGAAACGGAAGGCATTCACTGAAACGAAGCATTTCCACTGAAACGGAAGGCATTTCACGTAACGGAAAGCACTCGGACCAGAGTTGCATTCATTCATACAATTACGCCACTCCTTTGCCGCGTGCGTGTTAGGATTAAGGCGGTCGATAGCCACCAACATAGCAAACCATGACAGACAAGGACGTCGGGAAAAAGCAGTCGGGAAAATCGGGAAACCACTCCCATCAGGATGCAATGGTTTACATTTCGTTCTTTGGAGCACGGTTATTTAATATTTATTATATTTATTTGTTTCAGTTTTAGAAGGTTGCTTCAAAAATGCAAGTTAGTTAGTTAGTAGATGTCTGGAACGTCCGCTCCGACATGGACTTGCGAGCATCGACGCGGACTCATTCACATATTCAAAACAAGACAATAAGATGGCTAGATTAAAAATCAAGACATACCAATTCTAAAGAACAGATGAAAGCATTCTACCATTTTTTCGAAAAGCGGTTCACCTACAGAGCAGGAACGGCCCATTGGTCCCGACCAACCCATTGGTCCGACCTCCCATTAGTCCGACAAAATGCCCATTGTCCACCTCCCATTGGTTCGACCTCCCGTTACTCCGACAAAATACCCACTGTCCGACCTCCCATTGTTCGACCTCCCGTACTCCGACAAATCAACGCACAAGTGGACCAATAGGACAGGTCGAACCAATGGTATCCCGGTATAGTTCGGACCTTATCCCTACTTCTACAAGCGGCTTTCATGCGAGCATGCGCTCTCTCTCTCTAGAGTTTGTTTTAACTTGCTGTGCCAATGCTTTGGCACAATGTACATCACAGTCGTGCCATAAAAGCAGAGAGAGAGGAGAGAGAGAGAAAGAAAGAGAGAGAAAGAGCTCTCGGAAACGCACATCACCACACCACAACGGACGGAGCGGGCGGAAGCCATTTCCTCTCGGCCGTTAACCGATTGTGCCAGATGCGCCAGAGCGCGCACCTCTGTGCCAGCTCGCGCTCTGTGGGGAGATTGTGTTATTCATCTTAACAGAGATGCTGAACAGCAGGGATTTAATGACCACATTCACACAGGCTACAACACACGAGCACCTACAGGACACACAGCTGAGGGCCGGAGAAATGCGCATTGGTGGCTGCTCAACCTGGTCAGTCGTGCGTTTTTATTCAAACACAGACTGTACAGTGGAAAGACACATTTTTAAATTTCAATTGGCCAGCTCTCAAATATCGACCTGTCTGTTTAGATTACAGATGCATTAGTGCAGTTCGAACTAATGAGACGTCCCATTAAGTTCGAACTCTCATTTACTCCGACGTCTGAACCCAATTGGGATTCGAACTTAATGGGATCGAACCTAATGGAGGCGGCACCAATGGCGAGTCGACCTAAGGGGAGTCGACAATGTGAGGCGGCCAGTGCATGGACCCAGAGCAGCGCACCGTGCATTAATATATCCCGTAATTGTCACAATTTCTCAGAATCGAAAGGGAAAGTAGAAACGGGTGCCAAAAGCTGTCAGATTATCACAGACAATTTTAAGTAGAACGGTGGCAAAAGCGGTCATATTTCTTCGTTTATCACAGACCAATTTTTAACAATAAATTTCTGTTTATTGAGCTCCTTAAGGACATTAGGGAAACGCTCGCCGGACAGAACTTAGATGAAGTCGTGCTTAGTGACAAATACTTCCAATTATACATGAGTTAGAAAAAACGTGCTTTTGGACGAACATTTAGAAATATGGTAACTGATTCACGTTTCAATAGATTAAATAACGTGACAGTGTCACCTATTCCGTGAGCCAGCCGGCTTCTATACTTATCCCTATACATAACCAGCAATGACAATGGTTATACCATGATTTAAACGCTGCGAGCTGCTGGTTTCAGCGTCCATAGCAACCTTCATATCAACCATGTTAGGCCTACTATATTATGTGGAGTCCGAACGAAAATATTCTTCGTCACAAACTTATCAAACCAAACATTCTTCACATTCGCCCGAACACGATTATGAAAAAAAATGCACATTTTTCGCTAAAATGTTGCATAAACACTTTTAATGGTGCAACTATGCTAAATATCATAATTTTCCACCCAGTAAAAACGTATGTCCGCCACTTTCAACAGAAAAATATCGCCTCCACACGGCACGCCGTGGATACTGTAGGTATAACACGCTATTTTTACGTTTGAAATGCGACGTATCCCAGCGTCATGGAAACGTTCACCGTCAACGTTTTTTTTCTTGCGACTGGGTGGTATGTGAGAAAGGTGAGAGATTTCAGTAGTGTGTGTGTGTGAAGATTTTCACTAGGTGTGTGTGAGAGGTTTTCAGTAGTGATGTGAGAGGTTTTCATTAGTGAGTGTGAGAGGTGTTCAGTAGTGTGTGTGTGAGGGTTTTCAGTAGTGTGTGTGTGAGAGGTTTTCAGTAGTGTGTGTGAGAGGTTTTCAGTAGTGAGTGTGAGAGGTTTTCAGTAGTGAGTGTGAGAGGTTTAATTTTCAGTAGTGTGTGTGAGAGGTGTTCAGTAGTGTGTGTGAGAGGTTTTCAGTAGTGTGTGAGAGAGTGTTTTCAGTAGTGTGTGTGAGAGGTTTTCAGTAGTGTGTGTGAGAGGTTTTATTAGTGTGTGTGTGAGAGTTTTCAGTAGGTGAGTGTGTGAGAGGTTTAATTTTCAAGTAGTGTGTGTGAGAGGTTTTCAGTAGTGAGTATGAGAGGTTTTTCAGTAGTGAGTGTGAGAGGTTTAATTTTCAGTAGTGTGTGTGTGAGAGTTTTCAGTAGTGAGTATGAGAGGTTTTCAGTAGTGAGTGTGAGAGGTTTAATTTTCAGTAGTGCGTGTGAGAAGTTTTCAGTAGTGAGTGTGAGAGGTTTTCAGTAGTGTGTGTGAGAGGTTTTCAGTAGTGAGTGTGAGAGGTTTAATTTTCAGTAGTGAATGTGAGAGGTTTACAGTAGTGTGTGTGAGAGGTTTTCAGTAGTGAGTGTGAGAGGTTTAATTTTCAGTAGTGTGTGTGAGAGGTAAGTTTGAATTATGGCCTATACGGCCCCTCATAAAAAGCTGTGTGCGCCTCCAGACGATATGTATCACAAACGACTGCGTTAGTTTCTCAGACGTCTCTGGTTCTTCCACATTCACATCTTTCTGAAGTAGACTGAACTGCACACTACCCGCTGCCAGCGGGTAGTGCGTTACAGTTTGTGTAATCACACACACACACCTCACACACACATGTGACGCTCACACAGTCGTAGCTCATTGTGGGGCCCAATTGACCCTTCGCTAAGCCCCGCCCCCCTTAGTTACTGTTGCTATGTCTGTCAAGCTTTCGCTCCTAGCAAAAGAAATATGGCGTTTTCAATGACACCATCAACACAATTTCCAAAGGAAATCACCTCACATTTTTGGAAAAACGGTTCTGATATATCAGAGAGAAGCCGACAAAAGGGTCTGCAGTATGCGTTTGAGGGATATATCCACAATATCGTCTGCTTGCGGACGATATACACCGGTTGTATTTGTTTACAGCGCGCCAGGATATTGTTCCCATATAGTGGGATTGATTTATACCCTGGAGCTCATAAACAGACAGCAAGAAAGCCCAACGAAGTCCTGCACAAGTGTGCCACAACAATGGCTTAAACCGAGGAGTAATAAAATAAAAGCTGTGCCCATATCATCCGTAGTGGTCGCAAAAGCCAGACGTGACTGCAAACGGAGACCTATTGATTGCCACTACACAGGGAGCAGGTAAACTTACATGTATTTAGGATATTATTTAGGTTTGATTGGTTGTGAGTCTCACTTTTTTGTTACTATGATAATACAGATGATGGCGCTCTTATAACATACGTTTCTTTTATTAATCTTTCCGTGATTCAGCTGTTGATGTGGTCTTCCACACTGCTTTATTCCACGTGTTGCACCTCTCTTTCTTGGGTCTTGGGCTTGGGGAAGGGGAAAAATTGGACACCACTTTCGACACTTTGAGAGTATCGGGTGTCGGATTTACAGGTCCCATATGCGTACCGCTTCGGCATATTAGCATCTGCTGAAAGCTTGACAGACCTCTCGGTTGCTACACACGGTTGCTAACGTAGGATTTGTCAGTGGCTGTTTAGGGGAGGGGCTTAGCGAAGGGTCAATTCTCTGGGCGGGCAAGGCAGAGAAAGGGGAGGTATCTTGGCCCCTTATGACGACATATATGGGGCCACATTACAAATCAGTGCGCCTGAGCTTCCATTTTTCAAAGGCATGCAGAATACCTAGGGCTCGTTTTAAACCGAACGGAAGTTTTAGCCACTTGGGGACGATGGGCAGGTTAGAAAACCTCAAAGTGAGATTTTCATGCCATGGGACCTTTAATGTAGGCTATGTTGCGCACTTCGTGCAGCCTGTCTGAAAAGTTCCTATATAAATAGCTATTACTATTCGTACTTTTCCCTCAAAGTCCAAAGTATTATTCTTCACACACAGGCCACAAAGCCGGTTTTATCACATAACCGGGTAGGTTAACCCAGGGTTTGCGGTAACCCTAGGTTTTCCGTTCCAAAATGAACACGTATGTCAGTTACTATAGAAACATGCTCTGAAACAAACCTGGTCGGAGCAGGTTTTGCGCAGGTTAAGTTTGAAACATAACCCGGTTTTGGGTATTTAAACCCGCATTCACCGCAGATTTCATGTGTTCACAAGGGCATGCCCTTTTCATGAGGGGCGATATCGGAGCACAAATTATTTGTGCAACCCACTGGGAGCGATTAATAAGACCACTGCTCGACATCTTGACATGTCCGGATGACTTTTTGCTGGAGAGATATAGATTCTTGCGCAAATCTTTAATATATTTAAATAGCCTTCTCCAGCCCTATAGCCAACACTACCCATCGAGGACCTGGCCTCAGTTCACTCCAGACTATTTGCGTAGCCCTCAGTTTTTTGCAAATGGTAGTTTTCTCTATAATGTTGGAGATGCTGACTGAGCGTATGTCAGTCCTTTCAGATGACCCATCCACGCCCGGACCAAGATTTTCATCGGCCTCCTATCATACAAAGAGCAATATTGGCTGAGTATGCCGAGAGGCGCTTACAACAGAAAGTATTAAATAGTCCGAACGGACGTACATCCACTGGAGAGTGTTCGATCGTAGCCGGCGGCTCCATTACAAGCACTAATCCATCTTGATCTGTGAAGTTGATGAATTGTCACTTTTAGGTTTTCTACCCAGTTACCAAAAAAAAACCATTTGGAACATTTGCGCTGTGGCCCGCACACGGTTTGCATGTGTTACTTCGAAGACAAAACAAAATCTAAAATACAAGAAAAACAGAAAAATCTACATTCAACCAGTGGGGTGCCCTCACATGGCCCTGACTCTCTGAAGAGGTTCCTCCAGGTACCCCCTCCATGCCAGGGCGCCCTGCATTTATGTCTATTGCCAGCTCCTCCACCGGGTTCAAGACAATTTGAGGGCCAGATTCAGTCTGCCGACTGCCTTTTTACGATTGGTGCTGTTTTTAGTTTCACTAGTGGCTTGTTGTCACGCTATCCAATGGTTCCCGAGCCGCGTCTCATTGAACCATAGTCTAGTGTGGTTCATGTGACCTCATTGAAACCCTGGATGACCTGCCAGATGATGGTATGCTATGCGGCGTCATACTGCCCGTGTTGGGGAATGAACACATGCAGAGTGGTCGACTGGGCAGGAAACAGGATGGTTTCGCCACAGGAAGTCTGTAAGCGCTCTCCCTGACAGACAGTGCGTCATGGGTTTGGGCTTCACGTGTGTATTTACAATAGACCCTTTCACAGAGGGTACATCTCTCATCATCACTCATTTCTGAGGACAATCATGGCTGTGTATTAGGACACAGGTATAAGACTAAACTAGTGAAGATAACACAGCATGTGTTTATTCAAAAAAGACCCTCTGTGGAAAGGGTTTGGTGTGCTGCTGGCATACGTCACCAGAGCATAACGCCAGAGGCGCCTTCCACAAGCCTGGAGCTCTTTGTATTGGACTTTATATGTGTCCTCAGGCTTCTTCCATTGTATGAATGAGTGGTGAGATAGCTACTCACACCATCACTATGAACTATCATCATGAAGTAGACCTCCTATCCGAGGTGACTCATCATGTTAGCCCAAACAGGCCAAGAAGGTAAGGCCAAAAGCTGTGTGCGCCTCCAGATGATATGCATCACAAACGACTGCGTTAGTTTCTCCGACGTCTCTGGTTCTTCCACTTTCACATCTATCTGAAGTAGACTGAACCACACACTACCCGCTGCCCCCGGCCTGCTGCCGGGCGGTGGTGCTTCGCGGTGGTGGTGCGTCGTGGAAGCGGGCGGCAGGCAGCGCAGCGGGGCTCCGGCGGGAGACAATCGCGGGCAACAATCCTTTTCTCCTCCATGTCACAGTTCATGTACTTCAGGGAGTCAAAGCCAAAGTTCTTTTCCCCCCCAATTCCATCTCAACCATGGCTGAGATAACCCCAACTACAGTCTCGTTGTGGAAGTACCAGAGACGTCAAAGAACAGACGTGTTATGCGCCATAACACCAACAGCAGAACGGTTATCCAAATAACAAAGAAATGTACAACACTTGCGTTACAGTTTGTGTAATCACGCACGCGCACACACACACACACACACACACACACACACACACACACACACACACACACACACACACACACACACACACACACACACACACACACACACACACACACACACACACACACACACACGACGCTCGCACAGTCGTAGCTCATTGTCGGGTCAAATTCTCTGGGCGGGCAAGGCAGAGAAAGGGGAGGTATCTTGGACCCCTTATGACGACATATGGGGCCACATTACAAATCAGTGCCCCTGAGCTTCCATTTTTTTCAAAGGCGTGCAGGATACCTAGGGCTCGTTTTAAACCGAATGCAAGTTTTAGCCACTTGGGAATGATGGGCAGGCTAGGGGCACTCATTTTAATGTTAGAAAACCTCAAAGTGAGATTTTCATGCCATGGGACCTTTACTGTAGGCTATGTTACGCACTTCGTGCAGCCTGTCTGAAAAGTTCCTATATCCATAGCTATTACTATTAGTACTTTTCACCTCAAAGTCTAAAACATTATTCTTCACACACAGGTCACAAAGCCGGTTTTATCACATAACCGGGTAGCTTAACCCAGGGTTTGCGGTAACCCTAGGTTTTCCGTTCCAAAATGAACACGTAGGCCTATGTTAGTTATAGAAACATGCTCTGAAACCTGGTCGGAGCAGGTTTTGGGCAGGCTAAGTTTGGAACCTAACCCGGTTTTGGGTATTTAAACCCGCGTTTGCCGCAGATTTCATGTGTTCACAATGGCATGCCCTTTTAATGAGAGGCGATATCGGACTGCAAATGATTCGTGCAATCCACCGGGAGCGATTAATAAGACCACGGCTCGACATCTTGCATATCCGGATGACTTTTTGCTGGAGAGATATAGATTCTCGTGCAAATCTTTAATATATTTAATTTGCCTTCTTCAGCCTTACATAGCCAAACACTACCCATCGACGACCTGGCCAGTTCACTCCAGACTAGCCCTCCCTTTTTTGCAAATGGTAGTTTTCTCTATAATGTTGGAGATGCTGACTGAGCGCATCTCAGTCCTTTCAGATGACCCATCCAGGTCCGGTGTTCTGTCGATTTCTGCTGCTTTGTCGAAAATTGCTACCTTAGCATAAACCGATAGGTTTGTCTATCGATTCACGCTACTCTATCAAAAAATGCTACTTTATGGTCATGTGACTTTTGTTGATGATTTGTTTAGCTTTCATAAAAGTGAAAGAATGAACAAATAACATAAAACACAATAGAAACTTCACAGAACATACCAGCTATCAATGTGAACACTCATGCCTTTCCAGTAAAATCTGGAGGTGATGGCATGTCTTGTTTTGATGATGCCTGTGTGCCCCCCCATTGGTGAGCTGTGAAACTCGTCGAAAATTGTCTTGGCATCTGTCCTTGTTTTTATTGCCCTCCTCTTTCCAACAAAGAGCTCACCATCTGCAGTGAAAATTCATTAAAAAACTAAAATCATTACAGACGAATCTATGTATCATAACAGCTACATTTGAATGCATTTCAGATACTCACCCTTGACTGTGAATTTTTGACTGTACCTTCTGAGGTTCAGTCTTTGTGACTTATTATACCCAGAAGGGTATTCCCTCAGAAAGGTAGTTATAAACCTCTTCGTCGCTACAAAGAGCAAAGTTTTTATTTATAAATATTTTTAAGAAGGAGGAAAACAAAAATTGTGAATTGATTTTGGACATTTAAAATGTATTCTTCACACCAGTAGGTATAATTTAGATATGGCTGAACATGTAATGAATTACATCAAATATAATGCTAGTAATTTTTGTTGGTGAACATGGGAGTAATTATCAAGAGTAGCATCCCAAAAGGAATGAAAATCAGTCTTGTTATATTTATCGCTCGGACTCACCGTTAACAGCAGCGAAGAAGACTGAAGAGCAGCAAAAATTTATGGGAGTGGAAATGAAAATTGGGAAATCGGTACTGCGCATGCGCAGAACTACAAAGTATTAATTCTCGACGGGTAGGAGAAATCGACAGAACACCGGACCAAGATTTTTATCGGCCTCCTATCATACAAAGAGCAATATTGGCTGAGTATGCTGAGAGGCGCTTACAACAGAAAGTATCATACTCCGAACGGACGTACATCCACTAGAAAGAATGTTCGATCGTAGCCGGCGGCTCCATTACAAGCCCTAATCCATCTTGATCTGTGAAGTTGATGAATTGTCACTTTTAGGTTTTCTACCCAGTTACCAAAAAAAAAACATTTGGAACATTTGCGCTGTGGCCCGCACACGGTTTGCATGTGTTACTTCGAAGACAAACAAAATCTAAAATACAAGCAAAACAGAAAAACCTACATTCAACCAGTGGGGTACCCTCACATGGACCTGACACTCTGAAGAGGTTCCTCCAGGTACCCCCTCCATGCCAGGGCGCCCTGCATTTACGTCTATTGCCAGCTCTTCCACCGGGGTCAAGACAATTTGAGGGCCAGATCCAGTCTGCCGACTGCCTTTTTACTATTGGCTTTAAAAAAAGGTGCATATTTAAATGCAGCAGTGGCAAATATGGTATGAAAATTTAAATGCTGGACTGACAAAATATACCAATACGATGGTGGGAAAAGCTTAAAAAACAAAAGCTTAGTATGATGTTTTTATATAGGCCTACTTCATTTTTACTTGATCCGCTTGGGAGCCATCGGAGTAGGCCTACATATTTTTTAGAAGAAAAGGGTTATGTGGTAGGAACGTTAAGAATCAGTGCTTAATTTGTAAATCATAAGGTGCCGGAACGCGAAGTACATATAACAGCTCGGGATGACGAGACGGGCACAGGTCCCGGAACGTAGATCCACAAAACGTGCTGAAAACAACATGCAAATGCCCACTTGCCACGCCGTGGGACTTACAAGACTCAATTTCAAATTATATCCATGGTATAAATGTTATGACGATAATTTACAGTTATTTTAGGCTATACTCCGCACAGCACAGGCAAATGCCCACATCACCACAGGTGGGACTTACAGTATCTACAGTCAGCAATTAATTTCTCAACAGGTCAAAAAAAAAAAAAGAGCTTTTTATAAATCACACAAATCTTCCATTATTATTATTATTCAAAGATTGGCATGGCGGCCTATTAATATAAAGTATGCTCACCATTTAGTTGTCCAAAACACTGCACATCACGAGCATGTCCGGATTCTCCTCCTCTTTTTTTCGGGCTTTGCTGCGCGTGTCTGTGGCAGTTCTGTGTCCTTTGGCCACCCACGACCTCACGTACGGGACTGGATTGAATTTAGCGAGGGGGGGTCCAACAAGATTTAGGAATAGGAGTAAAGATGATACGGTGGATGTGAGCAGGGAGGCACGGTTGGCAGTGCAAATCAAGTTCATTTGAGAAAATCCGCGCTCACATTCAGCACTTGCAATGGGAATGCTGTTGACAGCAACAAGTAACTCCATCAGCTCATCGGCGGTGTCTTTTCCATCTGAGTCTCTGTACTTTCTGTAGGCCCGAATGACTGCACGCGGGTTGTCAATGTTGAAGCGCTGACACAGTGACTCAACCTCAGTCTCTCCATACAGTGCACCTGCGTCCTCGGGCCAGCACTGTGCGTAAAGCACCTTCAACTCCTCAATGAACTTGTTATATCCAGTTTTATCTGGCATCCGGCCTCCTTGAGATAACATGCGATCCTCCAAGTTCTTGGCCACAGTTAGAAAAAACTGCTTGGGGTCGAGTGCTTTGTCACTTGATTTTCCTCCATTCAGTGTGAGGCCATTGAAAGAGTATTCCCCAATTCCCATTTGGCTCAGTTCAGTGTAGCGCCCTGGCCGATCCGACATGGCCTCAAGTACCCTGATTTCCCGACAAATTGTCTTGTGTGCTGAAATGATGGTAATGTCTCGTTTTTGAAGCTCGATTGAGAGCTCGGATAATTCTTGCAATGCATCGCACATTATGCCTACGTTTTTAACAAATGCATGCGATGATATGCGCATAGCAAGCCCACTGTATGTTTGCTTTGTGACACTATCACGGGAGGGATCTTCTGATGCAGTTTTGAAATGCTTGTAAAGTGCTGGATAATTCTTCCACACTGCTTCAACGGTTCTAAAACTCGATGCCACCCATCTAGACTCTCTCGGCTCCATTCGGTTTTTGTTAGATGTGCTATACACTGCGTATAACTTGTCCATCAATATTTTGAAGTGATTTATGGCACCCATCTCTTTCACTACGTCTGCGACTGCAAGTTCAAGCCTGTGGGCTGAGCAGTGCCACTCAGTAATGTTAGGGAAAATGGCCTGGAGCCGACTCGCCACTCCGCTTTTACGCCCTAACATAACAGAAGCACCATCACAAGTTACTCCAATGAGGGTTTTAGAGAGAAAATCCTGAGTCAAATGCAGGCGCTCCAGCGCAGACAACAGTTTGTGGACAATACCATGAGCAGTTAGATCATCTAGCTCTACGAGTTCAGTAAAAATGTTTGTAGGCTTGTCCATATCAGGCAACTGAGCCCTAAGGTATATTATTAAGCAGCTCTTTTTGCTTAAACAGGTTGACTCATCCAGCATTAAACTGAGTTTGGGGGTGCACTGTACTACTGTAACAGTTTTCTTTTCATTTCTTGAGAAATATGTTTCTGTATGTTTACACACGCAACATTGGAATGTAAAATCCTCCCCATATCGAGTCCATTTAATTCTTGGCAATCAATCTCATGTTCGAACCCATATGCGGGACGGTGGCGTTTAGCCTCCTTGTACGCCGTGCGAAATACGCGAGCTGTAGTGGCTATCTGTTCAGACTGACTATTAATTATAGACTGTCCTAAAGTGTCCACTTTTGCCTTTTAAAGAATGCTTGCTGCTGCTGCTAGGTGAGCCTTGGTACGGGCATGTTCAAATACTTTTTTTCTGATTGCGCGTTGCTGTTTTTTAATATCTGGAGCAGATGAGGTTACTGTGCATGAAACCCACTCTTTTGCGAGTTTCATCCCCCCCGTCTTCTCTGCCCCCAAAGTCCCCACCGCCTTACACGTTGTGCAGCCAAAACCTGTATTTTTCATAAGAAGCCAGGGGTAGTAGCTCTGCTTAACTTTGAACTGAGTAGCTGTCCAAACTGTGCATCCCATCCCGGACGTCCCATCTCCGCTCAGTGCGCTCCCCTCTCCTTCCGAATCTTCCTCCTGTGAACCAGCTGATGTCACGGCGGCGGTTCCCGCCTCTTGCTCCGGCTGTTGTACCGGGCTAGCTGATGCCAGGGTACCCGCCTGTTGCTCCGGCTGTTGGTGGTCCACCTGGCTGACTGCTAGCGCTGTAGCTGGCTCCTGCTCCGGCTGGCGGTGAACCTGACCAGCTGCTGCCACGGTGCCAGCCTCCTGCCCCGGCTTGGCTAGCTGTGGGTGAACCCGGCTAGCGGCGCTAGCCTCCTGCTGCAGCCGGTTTTTACCTTCAACGTGACCGCTGCAGCTGCCCTCGTCGCCGGCTTTTCTGACTCGTTTTGAGTCATGCAACTCTTCTTTTTTCTTGAAAAAGGACAGTAAATTCAACTGTCTCTTTGACATGTTTGCGAAATGCCTAACGTTTTTTTCTCTCTTCCTTCTCCTGAGATGCGGCAAATTTCAAATGTTTAATTTCTTTTCTCTAATAGTGACGGGGGCGTGGTTTGTTGATTTCAAATGACGTTAAATCTTAAAAAACATATATTTTTTGGGATTTGTTCTGTAAATTAATACATGCATATTATTATTTTATTTAAATTTTATTTTAAACATTTTTTTATGTGTTATCTTTTTTTTTTTTTTATGAGAGGTGCCGGTGTTGTAGGCCTACCGTCGTATGCACCCTTGCCGTGAAAAGCATCCCCTCGCGGGAGCGCGCCTGAGCCGCTCCGCTGTTGAAAAAGTGAAGCAATTCGCCTCAATATCGCAAACAAACACTGGGGGAAATGCTGCCTCGTGATTTAATGATTTGTGAAGGGAATAGAAGGGAATGGCATTGGTTCGCGGGTGTTATTGAGCTTTAATGCTCAGTATAAAATATATAAAAATGAATATAAAAATTACACGTGTTCAAATGCAATAAAAACAGGTGAGAGTCATAGAGGAGGCTTCACCGGATCTTGTTCCGGCAGGATCCGGCTCAAATTAACCCCTGTTAAGAATGCTTAACTTGGATATTAATTAATGGCTCAAATATTCGAATATATAGGATCATGCTTTTGACATCTTACGCATTTACGCGGTCAGTGATCCGCTGCCAGGCTTTGGTTCTCTGGGTTGCAGCTAGGCTTTAGCGTTCCCTTCTCCTGTAATAATGTCCATCTCCTCGTCATAGCTCTCCAGGAGAACCCAACCTGGAGTTCCATTTCATTGAAATAAGCGGCCCGTTTCGCCATTTCGATCATGATCCGTCTTTATAGGTTTGGCGTGGACGCGCACAACCCTGTGTTAACCAACCCCGTGTTGATTGAACTAACCCATAGCCGTTTCACACCGGTGCGATACGAAATTGCGGCACGGATTTGCGGAATATCCGTGCGGCAATTTTCCGCAACCCGTGCGGTGGAACCGACCTAGGGTGACCAGATGTCCCGCATTGTGCGGGACACGGGGACAGTCCCTCATTTCGATGACTTTGTACACGTCCCGCAAATTGAGACGTTGTCCTGCATTGTTATTGACAGTCGGACTCGATTATTTTTTTATTTTTTTGAAAATGCGTATTTTATAATCTGCCATTTATCAAATAGCTGTGTGCGGAGACAGCAGTGGGGGCTGTCATCAGGGGGAAGGGCGGGCTGTTTGATCATGTCAATCAAACTGGGACGCGGACGCCGGTTAAGGGCACGCGCACCAACAAGAAACATCAGGTCAGAACGGCAGGAGATAAGAGAGCGCGACCCGTACGACTAAAAGGAAATGCAGCTACAACAAAAACAGGGAAACCATATATCCCTGGGTGAAACCAGTTCAAGGGGAGTCTTGTAAACTGTTAGGCCTATGTGAAGTTTGCATAAGTAAATTTTCCATTTCACACGGAGGTGAATTCGACGTAAAAAGAGAAAAAAAAAGAGAGAAAATGCAAGTCACAAACAACGGGTTGCTCAAAAGGAGGCTTCCCAGACTAGTCCATGCATACGTTCCTGCTAAAACCCAAAATTTAAACGCAGATAATGTAACAGCAGCTGGCGTTCTACTGAAGGTCCCCCCAGAGGTGTCACCTACTCGCCTAGAGCGTATTTTCACGTCAAACCGGGCCTGCCCACTTTGTCCCGCACAAACGTAGTCTTTGTCCCACTTCTGGTGAATTGGGATCTGGTCACCCTACCGACAGCTCTGGCTTAGTTGGCACAGGGTAAATCAACCTAGAGTTCAGCGTTAACTCTATTTGTTAAACCTCCGTTCGTGGAATACCCCGCAGTAGTGGGTGAGGAGTTTTTTCTTGCGTTAGCGATCACTGGCCAAATTGTTTACATCAACACCACATCTGCCTTTCAGAGAGGGGGGGGGGGGGGGGGGTGTTGGTGTTGATGTAATCATGTGGCCCGGTGATCCTTTGCGCGTGTTTCCAGAGGGCGGAGTTCAGTCCGCCTAGAGAAAGGCGCTGCATGTGGTGTGTTCGTTCAGTAGCCAGAGGTAAAGCCCTGTGTGCATGCGTTCGGTACCCAGAGTCAAGCTCTACATATTTGCGTTCCCGACCATCCACAACAAGGGAAACTGTTCGCTCAAGACACGCTGAACACGCGATCTCCAGGTAAGTAGGCCTACCGTTCTCTGGTGATCGGTCGTTTACATAGGCCTATCGATCACGCTCTTGCATATCAAACGCGGAGCGTAGGAGTCGGAGCTGTCGGACGGTGTTGTTTGTTCAGGGCTTGTTCACATTACCTCCGTCAGTCGGCGGATCTCATTGACTTTGCATGGGGCGCCCGCGCAATGCATTTTGGGTCCGTCCGTCTATTCGGCTCCGTGGCCTGCGTCAAAAAGTGGAGAAATGTTCAACTTTTCAGGCAGCGCCGGATCCGTCGGCCAATCAGATCGTGGTTATGCAAATAGGCCTACACTTCACGCATTTTCTGGATCCATTTTGCAATAACAAGCAGGAAAAATATGGCCGTTCTATATTTTTAAAGAAATGTGGAATAATAGGATTGTTTTAAGTCAGCTGTTGTTTGTGTCCACTTTTGTAGGCTATTTATATCCACACATCGGCTTTGTAGCGGGAAACGATTTGATTGGCGGCAGTATGCGTCTACAAAACTAGTCCCCTATACGTCCGACACGCCCATCTGCCGACGGACGCATGTAGTGTGAACAAGGCGCAACATCTTGTTCACACTACAAGGCGCGCTTCATGCGTCCGTCAACGGATGACCGAGGGCGTGTCTGACGTATAGGGGGACTATTCATGCAGACTGGCTTTGACGGCTGATACCATGGATGTACTTTGCGTGTGCCGTGTTTTCCCGCTGATGTGGTGAAGCTGTATGGTTATGCTGTTGAGAGCTTAAATAAACGAACTAGGCCTAGGCCCTATATAAATTGACTGAACAATTATTGAAGTTTAACATTTTGTTCAGCAAATTTGACAACTGACAGATGCAATATTGTAGCCAGTAAAAACGCAGAATTCTGACTTGTACATTTATGGGCAGATTTAGAATCATTTGTGTTATGTTGTTTATATAAAGTAAACACAACTCAGCCAGATGTTGCAGCCAACTTGTGGTAGTTTATTCAACTCTAGCGCCTCCAGTCCCGTGGCTTACACATGATCTGCATTTATACATATCATGACATCCTCTTTATTTTCCTTTTTTTTTTTTTTTTTTTTTTTTTTTTTTTTGTCCATTGAGCTAAACAACTGCTCAAACATGAAAAAAGTCCTAGTACTCCTCGATGAATCTTCTTGGCTTTGAGACAATTCGTCCACTTGCTGTTGTAACAGGTAGACTTGAAAGCTTTGTAGGACTAGAATTACTTCCTGACGTTTTCTTTTGAATGTCCATTTCATGCTTTTTCTCTGTACTGTCATGCACATCCTGTTGAGTCACATCTTGTTTGTTGGTGTCCTTTAGTGTGTTACTCAGTTCCTTGGACTGCATCAGATACTTTCTGTTTCTTCTGTATACTTGTCCCCCAGGTGTCTGGACTACATATGATCTTGGCTGGTCAGAAAGTCCCGTTACCTGGGCTGGATTCCATAATCCTTCCTGCCAGATTCTGACATTGTCGCCAACCTCAAGTTTCTGGAGTGCTCTGGCTCCTTGATCGAAATATTCTTTCTGTTTCTGTTGTCTTGTTTCAAACACCTGTTGTACTGTACTTGTGACCATTTGAGGTTTCAGCATCTGGGATGTCGTCGGAAGTCTTGTTCTCAAACGTCGACCCATCAACAGCTGGGCTGGTGACACTCCGACATCCTCCAGAGGTGTACTCCTCAGACCCAGCAACGACAGATATGGATCTTTTCCATCAGCTTTCGATTTTTTAAGCATGAGTTTGATAGTCTGTATTCCTCTTTCTGCCATTCCATTAGACTGCACATGGTAAGGGCTTGAAGTTTGGTGACTGAACTCCCACTCTTTTGCAAAGGCTTGGAACTCACGAGAGCTGAACTGTGGTCCGTTATCTGAGATCACTATTTCAGGAATGCCATGTCTGGCGAACTGTGACTTCAGATGTGTGATGATTGTTGCACTTCTTGTGTCTGACTTCAACCACTCCACCTCTATGAATTTAGAATAGTAATCCACCAGTAGTAAATACTCCTGCTGGCTAAAGGTGAATAGGTCAACACCTATCTTCTGCCAGGGTCTTTCTGGAACACTGTGTGGTTGTAGTGGCTCTTTAGTTTGACGTTTCTGATATGTCCTGCACACGTCACACTTGTCCACCATCTCTGCGATTTTTTCCGACATTCCAGGCCAAAAAAGGACTTCTCTTGCTCTCCGCCTGCAGCTTTCAATGCCCAAGTGACTTTCATGGATGCGCTTTAACATTTCTCCTCTCATTGCTGCCGGAACGATGAGTCGTTCTCCCTTGTACAGAACTCCATTCACAACTGAGATCTCTTCTCTGAAGTTCCAATACGCTCGTATTTCTTGGGCAGCTTGGCTCTTGGTTTCTGGCCATCCATTAAGAACAGTTCTTAATGGATGGCCAGAAACCAAGAGCCAAGAAGCCCAAGAAATACGAGCGTATTGTGATCCTCTTTATGCATTTGTTTTATTTGTACTTTTGTTATTTCTGCCGCGAGGCACAGCTGCGCTGCCTTTTCAAGAGAAATGTCAACTTCACGTAACAATCGCTCTCTCAACGTATCAGACGTGATTCCACAGACAACTCGATCTCTGATAAGGGACTCTCTTAACTGTGCGAATTCACATGACTTTGCCTTTAGTTTTAACTCCGTAAGGTATTGGTTAAATGACATGTCCCCTTGCACACACGTGAAAAATTTGTACCTTTCATAGGTTATATTCTTTCTGGGGTTGCAGTATTCTTCAAATTTTTCCAGAATTATCGCCAGTTTAAGCCTATCATCCTCCTCGTCAAACGTGAAGGTATTGTACACTTCCACTGCCTCTTCGCCGGCTATATGAAGAAATAGTGAGGACTGTACCTTAACTGACTTGCTCGCGCCCCCAGCAGCTGTTAAATACAGCTCAAAGCTCTGCCGAAATCTCCTCCAGTTTTCTGACAGGTTACCGTGCAGTAGATCAAGTCCAGCGGGCGGCTTAAGTCCTTCCATGTTTGCAATACCGATGTTAGTGTTTTTCCTTTTACTTCTGACACCATGTTATGTTGTTTATATAAAGTAAACAGACAAACAACTCAGCCAGATGTTGCAGCCATCTTGTGGTAGTTTATTCAACTCTAGCGCCTCCCGTGGCTTACACATGATCTGCATTTATACATATCATGACAATTTGTTGCAAATTTGGTTCTGCATCTACTATGCATCGATATTGCTGTTTAGTGCTGCTCTAGTTTGCACAAATTCAGGAGTCCCGCAGTGAATTCAAACCAGTTCACTTGACATCGGGTAGGCGAGAGCGAGGTATAAAACTCTATATGTTGGCCTATTCGGCATATTGAACCATCGGCCTAATGCGCCTCTTGTTTGACTTATCGGACAAACAGCCGTTCGGAACAATGGGTCCCGTTTACGTAACATTAAATGGTCGGCATAGTGGCATGTCGATCTAATGGGAAATATTTTGGACCATTGAGCCGTCGGAACAATGAGACGTCGAAATCACGGCACCCGTGAGTGCCCGGTTTGTTTACATGATGAAGGCGCATATCTGTCTTGCCGCAAATACCCGGCGCATTTACTGACGCAAATGACGTTTAGAAATGTTCAGCGTAGTGTCCGAATTCTCGTTTGTTCGTCCCTATATAGTGCACAATATCATGAGCACTATATAGGGAATAGTGAGTGAGTGAATAGGGAACGATTTCGAACACAGACAAGAGATCCGTCGACGGACGGCGGTAATGAGAACTACATGCGTCCGTCGACGGATGGGGGCTGTTTGACGTGTTCTTCCGGGTTCAGCGATTTTTAATTGGACAGTGTCCTTGCGTACGGATACTAGTTGCCGACTCGGCAGCAGGGGGTCGTTGGCACTTAAATAGTTTTTAATTGTATTGAGCACTGGCGTAGGTTTAGGGGGGGACGCATGGGACTAGTCCCATGCAATATTTTCAGATGACTAAATTGTCCCCCCCAATATTTCCGCGAACTCATTTTTGCGTTCCGACGGCCAGCGCGGCAGTAAAAGGCACACTGTGATTTGATTGGCTGAAAACCCAACACGCTGCACGCTACACGCACGGGACGCGAGAGTCTCGAAGCAGATAAGCGGAGGCTGGCAGACAAACGAGCGGGTGACGACGACAACAGTAAGTGACCCTACATGCCCACTGCACCGTCAGTCAACGGACGTGGGAAGGCGTGGCTGACGGATGGGGGAGTAGTCTTTGCAGAGGCATCCGTCAGCCAATCAAATCGCTTCGCGCTCCATTTTTTAAATTAACTTCTCCACCGCTCTCCCGCTTTCCAGTATCGAGCCCGAGTCGCGTCACAGTGCTTAAATTTGCATACGCGATCTGATTGGATGACGGATCCGTCGCTGCCGAAAAAGTTGAACATTTTTCAACTTTCTGACGGTTTCGAACGCTCCAACTGAACGGACGGATCCACAATGCATTGCGCGTCCGTCCCCATTCAAAGTCAATGGGTGACGGACAACTGACGGAGGTAGTGGGCACGAGGCCTTACCGGGGGCTGTCCGCCAATACATACCCCACAAAAGGCCAGAGTAAAACATTTTAATATTCCCATTGCTCTTCAACATGTACATGTTTGCCCCTTTTTGTACTTTATAGATCAGATATGCCGCCACCCAAGAAGAAGAATAAACAGGAGGAGGAGGAGGACATTAGACGCTTTTTCACAAAGCGTAGTAGCTTTGAGTGTAGCGCTAGACAAAAATAACTAGCCACACACAAACTAGCAGTGGTAACGTTAGTGATCAGACCTTCAAATTTAGATTGTACCGTGGAAAATAGTATTAACTAGTGATGTATATGTAACCACCCAGGGTATTGTTACAAGCTAAACTAGCTTTTGTAATCTTCAACCAAGTTTAGAAGCATTGATTAGGGGTGTGCAGCACGTATAGTGGCATAAATTGCTCTATCATGATAGAATGCTAACGTTTCCCTTACTAAATCACTGAATGTTAAGCTAGAAGTTTTAGCATCACATAATTTAAGTGGATCTGAGCCAATTTCGTTTTCGATATTCTGTTATGTGTGTGAGTGTAGTAGCCTATACAATGCAGATAAATAAAAGGGAGACCACTAAATTCACAGTTTAATGAAGTCATTTAAACTGTCATTGCAAACAGTCATTGCATTGTTAGACATGAAAAACGTGTAAATATGTAATTAAGTTAACACTGTTGGTCATTCACAAATATATATATAATATATAAATTATATATATATATATAATATATATATATTTATATTTTATATATATATAATAAATATATATATATTAGTATATATACATTTTCATAGGTATTAACTACATGACTCATGAGTGTGTGTATATGTTTGAGGTACTGGAGGGCAATTGTCCACAAGATCTGAAAAGTGGACAGTGACCAGTACTTTTTGCTACATAATAATAATTATGTTAATAAAATGTTGTTTGTTCAGACTTACACAGTCTTGGGTATTTATGTATTGATTTGAGAGTGCATTATGGAGATTATACAGTTGTACTAGCTATTTAGGGACAGTATTACAGAATTGGTTTATCAGCGTCAGGATACAAATATAAACGAGATGAAGTAGATTTACTTCTGTTATTGTGATATTCTGTATATTACAGTTTTGAAATACACAAAGGGAATCGCCATGAAGGCACTGGTATCTGAGCAACAAAATAATTCCAATTACAGCTAGGAATTAATAAAAACAAACCACAATATAATTTAGTGTCTCATAAATTCAGTACATATTTATTCCTAAACTATGGTTATTCCATCTACAGTTACATACGCAAATTACACGTAGACATACCCGCGTATATAATCGGGGCAAATTCTAGCTATGCTTAGCTTCTGTATCTGAGAAACACATTCGCTGGCACAGTGGTCAGAACAGTGAGTGGCGTACATAATATTATTGTCGTCTGCACACATTTCTCTCCACGCAGGTAGAGTAATATAAACGCAAGAGGCTATTGTTAAAACTAAACGAAAACAAGAACGAATTACAGTGTTCTCAGTAAAAGTGTCCCCCCTAAAGCTGAGACCAAACCTACGCCCTTGGTATTGAGGGAAGGTTTTATTTAACTTTTATCATTTGTATTAAGTCATTTCACATTTATCAGTTATATTTGTACTTCCCAACGAATCTCACTCCACAACGAGGTATTTGATCATTCTCATTACATTAGACATCATTGGTCTCCCTGTGCGGTTCAGCCTTTCTCCGACCAAACATGGTTGTAATATTGTTATTGTATAGCCTGCCATGTGTTGTATATTTTAGTCCTGTGAAAAGAAAAGGTGTCGTCTTCCACCATCTGAAGAAGTCCTGTTTGTAGAGTCTAAGCTTTGTCATTGTGGTAAACAAGAAGCAGTGGGGTTAACCACAGGGTGTAACGACGTTATCATATTACCGGCTGCGTTTTAGTTTGTCATGTTTTTGTATGGAAAGGGGACTATATGGTTATATTTCTATTTAACTTTATTACTATATTCTAAGTTATCTGTTGTATTATAGGCTCTTATTGTTATTTATACTTCCTCCTGCATGCCTGGGCCCAGCGGCCATAAAGTGTATCATGCGTTTACTGAGTGTGAGTTAGACCGTATCGTTAGTCACAGCAACAGGAAGCTGTAGACTATCTTCCGAAGAAGAATCAAGACTTACCTGTTCAGAGTCCACCTCAACTATGCATAGCCACCCTCCCCTTTCTGGCCACCACTGTACACTGTATGTATTGTGTTGTATTGTATTTAACTGTGTAGCAACTGCAGTAGCTGCTATCATTGCTGTAACACGGGGAATTGGTTAAGCCTAGCGATTGTTGTACTTGCACTTGGTTCTATGAACATCCTTACTGTACCGATAGCGATATATTGTTGCACTTCTTATGACAAATGTACTTATTGTAAGTCGCTTTGGATAAAAGCATCTGCTAAATGTAAATGTAAATGTAGGTGTCTACAGCGTCATCTTTTCATTCCTTAGTCATGTTACATTTCTCAAGAACTAGACATCAGGTGATACTTGATTTGATCCCCGATGTCCACAACCTAGCTGTAGGCTTCCTACAGCCAAAGGCCTACCCCCTGAGTGTAGTGTGTGTGTGTGTGTGTGTGTGTGTGTGTGTGTGTGTGTGTGTGTGTGTGTGTGTGTGTGTGTGTGTGTGTGTGTGTTGTGTGTGTGTGTGTGTGTGTGTGTGTGTGTGTGTGTGTGTGGGGGGGGTAGATGTACAGCAGGCCAAAGGCCTACTGTACATCTCTCTTGGCCGTAACTTTCTTTCCTTGATTGAAACACATTTTTCAGTCTCAATTGATGTTGCACAAATTGTATTTAAGTGTAAGTAAGTACATCAACACTCCTATTGGTGTCCATGCCTTAGAGCCACTCTGCAAACAACTGTGTAATCTAGGTTTCCTGCCTGCGTGGTATTGTTAAAGGAGTGGTATGTTGGTTGACTAGACTGTGACCTCAATAACCAGAAGATGATATTGATAGGCCAACAATGGCAGGTGGGAAAGGTCATTTCTGGGACAGATTTGCATTACCTGGAACCTTTTGTGTTTTCTGCATGCGCACGCATACAAGTGAAAGTAGGTAGTACGAAAATCTACTATTGACGGCACGTGTAGAATGCTAACTTGATGTCTGCCTCCTGTCTAGGTGATCAATATGTGGGCCTCCAGTGTGCTGTTCTCCCTGCTGCTGGTGACCCTGGGGGTCAGCAAGGGGGCCCTCTCTCAGTCCCCTACCTACGGGGAGCGCGGCTCTGACCTGGGCCTGCGCGTCTTCCAGCAGGTGACCCGTGCCCGGCCCCAAGAGAACTTGGTGCTCTCCCCACACGGAGTGGCCTCCATCCTCGGCATGCTGCTCCCGGGAGCCGATGGAGAAACACGAAGACAGATCTTCACTGCCCTCCGCTATAAGAAAAATGGTAGCCAGCTTTTATCCTCCAGTATTCCGGTTAAATTGAAATGTCCTAAAAGGGTTTCATTGGAGTTCTTAGGCCTGTACGGTTGGTTATGGACATCGTACCAACACTTGTTTTTTAAAGATGCTGCGATTGGTTTTGCAGAAATTAACAGTGTGAGAATAATATGTTTATTCTTTTAACATACAGGCATGTAACCCTATTCTAGTAGTACCCTGAAATCCAATTATTAACCCATAAAACTTGCATGATATGGGATCTTTAAATGATGCACAGGTTCAGAATCAAGTCCTCATTTGAGTTGTTGACATCCTACACCCTCCAGGGCCTTACAAGATGTTGAAGAAACTCCACAAGACCCTGACTGCCCGGTCCAACCAGGGGCAGGTGCTCATCGCCAACGCCATCTTCAGCCAGATGGGTTTCCCTATGGACCAGGGCTTCATGGCGACCAACAAGGCAAACTTCCAGTGTGAAAACAGTACTGTGGACTTCAGCGACCCCCAAGCAGCCGCAGACCGGATCAACGGCTGGGTCAATAATAAGACCAAGGGTAAGACAAGCAGGGCAGACAGACATCGGCCGATTGACTGAACCATGCATGTGGTCCACCAGGTCAGGACCAGTGTGTTTCTGACATGGAACATAGTGCAGCATAAGTGATGCCAAATGGCTTCAGAAAAGCACATCGATTATCAATTGGCCATTTGGTTAACAACCCTATCTTAATAAAATACCACTCCAATTTCAGATTGTACAGAAGCACTTACAACTGCTACTCATCCTTTGAAACGGAATGTTCACAGTACAAAAGTAATCAACTAGGGATTTTTTTGGTGACGTACAAATGAACATGGTATGGCCACTCAGGAGTGTGTCCCTGTGAGCACAGGTCACATCCCCAGCCTGGTCAAGCCAGACATGCTGGACCCGGCCCTGACCCGCCTGATAGCAGTCAACTCCATCTACTTCAAGGGGATGTGGAAGTCCCGCTTCCAGCCCGGGGACACCAAGATGAGGAGCTTCAGCGGGGGCGACGGCACCGCCTACAAGGTCCCCATGATGTCCCAGCTCTCCGTCTACCCTATCGGTCAGCTAGGAGGCGTCTCCCTTTGGGTTGTTTTGTGTTCGCTCTTGTAAAGATTACACCTCTTAACATGGCTAAATCGGTGTGCCAGAGGGAGTATATAGAAATCATAATGACTGACTTTAACACGAAACACGAAATTAAGTTGACCTGCTTTGTATTAAATAAATAGAATTCAGTGGCCTCTCAGTTTTACCTCAGGTGATGGAAAATCGGTTGTTCTTGCAATGAAGAATCTTTCCAACATTGACGTCTGTTTTCATGTTTCATATGGTCTGGTCTTACTGGTGTTGTAGAGATGTCAGACCGCTGGAATACTATTCAGCCCTGTGTGAAATGAGATGCTGCACCAGTCAGTGCTCTATATTTAGTCTGGATCACTCTATAATATGGCAGCACTGCTTCACACAGACTGCCTAGCTGCTCAGCTGCTCCGCTGAGCTCAGTAGAGGCCTCCAGAGGGCTATGGTGGGTTTATAATATTTGCTAGCTGTCTAATGTAGAGGTATTCTGCAGGGGGATGACTACTTGAGGAATGTCATTACAGCAGCCATGTCTGACCATATGTTGTCTTGGGAGCGAGGAGAGGTTGTCAACGTGGTCCTTCCTCCCCAGGCCAGGCCAGCACGCCCCAGGGCCTAAAGTACAAGGTGGTGGAGCTGCCCTATCACGGCAACACAGCCTCCATGCTGATCGTCCTGCCGACGGAGGAGGACACTCCCCTCTCTGAGGTGATCCCCCACATCAGCACGGCCACGGTCCACAGCTGGGCACCGCTCATGCAGCAAAGGAAGGTCCACCTGTTCATCCCCAAGTAAGACCCGGGACCCATGCTGGCTCTCTGTTCAACAGGAATGGATTCATGGGATCAGGTGTCAACTCCTCGTACAACCATATGATACAATAATGTTGTGTAGGGTGGTTGGCATGCACAAAGAGGCTCGGGACAGAATTCACCATAACCAGCAGAGTGTGTCTGATTGATCTTGTGTTTGTGTATGTAAGCTAGAGTAAGGGAGCTCCCACTCTCGCTGTAACCTAATCCAGTTGGCAGCCTGTTTGTTTAAAGGGGTGATATTATGCTTTTCCCTTGGCTTTAGACTGTTATATGACGTATGTATACATGTTTTACGTCTGCTAAGCTAGAAAAATAAAGTCAGAGCAAAGGTGAGTATTCGCGCCCACAGAGAACGCCACTCAATAAGTGTTTGTAACGGATTATTTGTGCTCAAACTTTACTTCCCTAATAATATGACGTCAGCCAGTAGTCAAGCCTCCTTGCTACCCACACACTATTTACAACTTCTCAGGGGTGTGAATATGCCGACATGCGTGTGAAAAGTGTTCCACCAATCCCAGCAGACTGGGCTACTCGGGAGGGGGGGCCTTAAAGCGACATGATACTAAACCGGAACAATTTTGAAAGACGCTGAAATTGTATTTTCAGAAATGAGTGTGAGAATGATAAGGGGTATTTCTATCATAAATATAACCAAATACCCGATGATTCTTTGTAGTGCCCCCAAATGCAATTATTAACCCTAAACAAAAGCATGATTATTGGGATCTTTTAATATACATTGATCGTAAAAGTATCATATATGTTTATAAAATGTATTGTAAATTTTGCCTGATGGTAATCTTCTTCATCATGAAACCCAACTGTGTGAGTAGTAGTAATTAGGTAATGTATTGATTACAAAGGGGCTTGCAGTACAAAGTGACAAAGAAAGCCCTGTCCCATGTACCGATATATAACCACTATAACGCACGTTGCCTAGGTTCACGGCAGAGGCAGAGGTGGATCTGAAGGCCCCGCTCTCAGCCCTTGGACTAAACAGACATGTTCGCTGATGCAAGGCTGACTTCAGACATCTCAGTGAGTAGAAACAAGTCATGTAAAACGGGACAAACAGGGGAAACGTATTTTGGAATGGATCCTGCCAGCTGAAAAACTTGAATCAAAATTGTTCTCCCGTTGTGATTTCCTCTTTTGGTCACTTCACTAACTTGTGGATTTGTGCTGTGCATTGACGTGGACGCTTTGAGAGTGTGTAGCACACCCTTTATGTGTACCACGCCAATCACTCCCTCTCGGTTTGACGGTATGTGGTTGCTCCTTTCTCCAGGTTCTGAGCCTGTGCCATGTGTCTGAAGCCACTGGAAGAAGGCTAAAATCGAGAGGTCAACGAGGATGGGACAAAGGCATCAGCTGCCACCAGTAAGACATGATTCTAGGCGGTTTTTTCTTGAGTCAAACCTTAATGTCATCTTCCTCAGTTATTCTGGCTGATAATAGGCATGTGTGCTTGCAGAGGAGTTGGATTTATCTTGGCTTTTGTTTGTTGTTGATTCCTCAAATGTTAGCCGTTTAACAAGTTCTGTTAGCCTTCAAACAATGGGTATTAAGTGTTAGGCATAATGCATTATTAATTTAAATAAAATCGTTTTAAAATGTCATACTATCTGTGAGTACCTGGGGGGTGGAATAATGATTTGGACAATGCTATAAACCAAATAGCAATTGATTCTACCTTTTCTGTCCGCCTGGTAGCTGCCATTTTGTTGGCGCGGTCCTCCCCTCCTTGGGTCATTATAGACAGACCTTTCCTCTTCTTGGTCCGACACAACCCAACCGGTAAATATTGTCCCTTGTTTCCGCTTCCATTTTGTTAATTAGATGGATGGATAGACGGGTCAAAATCAGACTTTAATTGACCAGAAGCCTGAGGTCTAATATTGCTTTCTTGTACACAGGTACTATTCTCTTTGCAGGCCAGATAAACCAGCCGTGGAGTCCACACGTCTTATGGCCACGTTTAGAAAACCCAGGACCACACACAGACAGCCTGGAGATGAATCAGATCAATTTTTTTTGTTTTAATAATGCCTTTGTTACCTTTTTTAATATATCACATACCTTGTTGTGTGTTTTGTAACAACTAAACATTTTCAACAGTTACAATTTTTTTGCTACTGTTTTTGAATTCTTAGTATTTGTGCTGAAAAACAAATAATGTGTTTTATTGAAAATGGAGGTCACCAGTTTATTTAAAGTTTTCCGGCTTCAATTTGGGAAGTATTCAGCGTGGGTCGTATTATTCGTCCTGACGGTTAAGATTCTGCCTTTTACATTTTTCTTTAAAATGTGTCAAATATTGCTTTTATTCCATAGTAAATACATATTTCTAACAGCTGGCTGTGTTCTCCTTTGTAAATCAGCTGAAGGGGGGTGTCGTTATCTCTGTCGGGTGTACTCTGGTCATATCGGTAATCCTGAGGGTATTCTGGGCCCAGTTTTGGAAAAGTGATCCAGTGGGATTTCGGATCACGGATTGGATCAAATCATGGAAATGGGTTTTTCAAAGCAAAAGAAGGAGTCCAAACTAAAATCACATCATGTAATCCGATTTGACATTTAATCTGGCTCAAAACTTTCCTTTGGGTTATTCAAAACTTTGAGCTCGGTTTGGGATCTATTCGATCCAAAAAAAACGGATTACCCCGATCCCGTCGGAAGGGTAACCACATTGGTTATTCTGAAATGTGGTATTTGGATGACGGTGATCCAAGCCAATGTTCCATTAAAAACTGTCTTGAAAGTAAGATGTATCAGGTGATCCTTGATAGCAAAACATGGGATTTCCAAATTGGGATCAATTTGATCCAGATAATTTTTTTAAAGAGGACATATTATACCAACAGGTGTGCATAACAAGCCGTTTCGAAAAATGCCCCATACGGCTTGTAAGGCTAATCACACTCACACCTGGTGGTATAATATGTCCCCTTTAAAAAAAAAGAGACCACGTCATATTGGTAATCCTCTGTGCACTCTAGACATTACGGTATTCTTGACTGCCTCTCAGCAGTCAGCTTTGGGGGGGGGG
>OLKM01003833.1:0-29204 GCA_900291075.1 Melanogrammus aeglefinus | reverse complement strand
CTTACCTTCTTTCTCAGCCCTGCAGTGTGCTGATCGTTTGCGCAGCTATTTGGATCATTTTGTTTGGTACTAACCAGTAAAATTGACAGTTGGAAATAAGTAATTTATGTAATGAAGTCCAGTAGAACACAGGAGTGGGACACAGTTTTTACAGGGATGTCCCATAAAGGAATGGTGAAAACTGAATGAATATCTTCTCATAATGTCATGACGATGCCAAACAACGACCCAACACAGTGAGTTGCCTTTCCAGACCACAGTTGCTCACAAAAGAGCAAAAGGAAGAAGTATGGATAAGATTCCCCTATCGACATGTTCAACCATCAAATAAACCTTACAGTACCTTTGTTTGTATTTTCATACGTCAAACAGAGATGAAAAGTTAAATCAAGGTAAAAATAACCTTGTATAACCTTGCTTGCCTGGATCCTGGTGGCGAGAGTGGATGAGACCACTGAAGTTATAATGCATATCATCGGGAAAAGAATATAGTATATATTTCTTGTGCCCACACATCTTCGAGATAGCCATTTTAACTCAATCTCCACAAAAGTTAATGTATCATCTAAAAATGTGTGTTTTATCCTCTCTGTTGTTTGGGTTTGTAGCTGAATTCTGGGACAAGATTCACCATCTGCTCAAGCCCAGTCCAGACACGGCTCACTTCTCTCACACACTTTCATGGCTGTGATGTGATAAACAACAGCTTCCTGCGCAACATCCTCATGAGTGTCTCTCATGGTATGCTGTAAACATTGTTTATGATTCACAATATCCAACATTTGCACATTATACAATAGGATGTGACACGTTTGAAGTTCAAAAATCACTGTGTCTAGACTTTGATTGCTACATGCTCATGTGTTTTCAGATCTTTATTAGTCTTTAAGATCTTTTATAACTGTGATTTCCTTTCTAAATTGCTCTTCCTTTTTAACCACAGACAGTGGAGCTTTGTGACGAGATAAATCAAGATGACATGCTTGTAGCTCGAGTCCCCCATCATTAGTCTGTTATGCTCAAGCCAGTAAATATTTAGAGTGCCATATTTGCAGAAGGCTGAGCCGATCTGGTCTTAATTCGTGCGACGGGGGAGCAGACAGATAGTTTTGGTGTTGCCTCTGCAGCGCAGGGTTCGGTGAGTCATGTATAGCATTGTGTAAGACGTGCAGACCATTTTCTTCATGAGGAGAAAGAGACCATTCAGGGCTGGGTGTTGGTCATAGGTTCTCACACAAGGTACTATGCACCTGCCTACACTCATGCACTTTACAAAAATATAATAACCAGATCATAATGACAGTTATTCTGTCATTAACACTGTCGTAACACGTCCATATCCAATGTAAGAATATACAAATGTACAATCTTTCTTGGTTGTTATGTAAGGTCATGCTACCCCATGTTTATAATACAAGTTTGAAAAATGTATTTATGTATATTATAAATCCTTACATATGTGCTTGATCCAAGTAAACACTGTTTACACAAAATTGATAAGACCTTTATTTATGAGCCCAACATTACAGTACGAGAATTTCTAACTCTTAAGGTCGCTGAGGAAGAAGTCACATTAATCCACTATTGGCAAAAGAAATTATACAAAAGAGAGAAAATTCATAACTGAACAATGCACAGAATGAAGAAACATATACTCCTGTCTTTCTTATAGTCAGTTGTTAAAGGTTAAAGGCCTTAAATGTAGTTTCATATAGCCTGACAAGACACAACATTTTGTCCTCCCAATAGGACTGCCATGTTGGCAACGTCTGTATAGCTGCTGCCATAACTTGGCATGGACACCTCCTATTCTCCGAAATGAGCTCATCCTTCCACTGTTCAGTAGTGGGTCATTGTACTATCTCTCAGTCCTGCGTATCCTCTGGGAGCACCTACCCAAACATGTTTTTATGCCCAAGACTCTCCTCATTCTATATATTTTTGTATTTTCTAAGCGGTGTGGTAGCAGCTGCAGTAGTGGTGATTATTGTAGCCCTTTCCTGCTCTGACTTCCTGCTCATATGTATTCAGTATCACCTCAGACCATCCCCGTCTCTCTCGCCGGTTTGCAGTTGTCAGGGGGTCATTAGGCCAGCCGAGGGCCAGGTCCACACCAACTTAACATCTACGCAAAATTACCCCTCTTATATAATGGAATGTTATTAAGGTTATTAATAATAATCTTTGTTGTTAATATTGCAATTTTCAAGGCACTTAAAGTACTTCTCACAAAATCAGTGTGTATGTGTGTAGGTGAGTTATCTAATGTAATTTATTGTAATATATTTGCTATTCAAATGTTAATGACTATGATCTAATCTAATATTATCCATTCTCCATTGACACGATAAATATTACCATGAGAAGTTCATTGCTAATAGGAGATAGTCCTCAGAATAGGAAGTGGTTTGTGGTACCATAATGTATATACTATCCCCCACAACTACAGTTGGATACATTGAGGAATGAATGAATCCATTAATGGAAACATGAGACAGGTGTTCCAATAGCATCTGAGAGTCGGTTTTCACACAATGCACCTATAATTCTTCAAACAGGCACACTATTCCGGTGGTGTTATTCTGCACTCATATCTTCCAAGTTGTTTGTGAAATGTATCAAGTATTTGACAGTGTATTGGATGTCCTGTATTGACCCCTTCCCTAACCTGGGGCTATACGCATTCCACCAGTGCAGAGAGATGTAACCTGATGCTGAAGAAATCTCCCTCTCTCTCACTCTCTGGTTTCAGATGCAAAATTAAGATAAGAATGAGGCATAGATTTATAAAAGAACACCCACTTTAGGACTAAAGGCCCATTTCTGCTTCCTGTTTGGGAAGAAAACAGAAGAAACCTTTATACAAACCCAAAGCATGAGTAAATTAATAAAATTAATATGAATGCATACTAGTATGGTTACAACGGAAACATTATCCCAGTGACACGAATATATATATACCGGTAGTATATATATATATATATATATATATATATATATATATATATATATATATAATATATATATTATATATATATATATATATATATATATATATATATAGACATGACAGCATTATGGAAAGTAGGTTCCAAAGTGTGGTCGTCTGTCCAATCTCCTGGAATCCCTCCCTCACTCTCATGGTGTCATTCGGGGAAGGAGACTTGAAGACACGGATATCGGATATTAAAGAATACATTAAAAGAGATCACAAATAAGTTTCAGAAATTCTCATCATTTTCATCTATCCTCCAAAAGTCAGATCCAACTTCATTCCCAGTCCGCCAACCTTCAACTCCAAGTATGGATACCTGAGCTGGGAGTCATACTACAACCTCAGTTACTACACCCGCATTTCTACCCCCTGTGCCGAGGACTGCCCCATGCCCATGGGCACCAAGGGTAAATTCACTGCCTGCCCTTGTCCTTAACAACAATCTACACCAAACTTTGGTTCTTGTTTTAACAGCCGTTGTGTTTTCTCTATTCAGGTAAAGCCGTGCTCCCGGACCCCAGAGACCTGGTGACGCGCTTCCTGATAAGAAAGAAGTTCCGACCGGACCCTCAGGGAGCCAATCTGATGTTCGCCATTTCTTCGCCCAACACTTTACCCACCAATTCTTCAAGACCCACCACCGGATGGGCCCAGCCTTCACAAGGGCCCTCTCCCACGGGGTAGGGCCCTGCCTTCCCCCGGGGCTTCTCCCACACGGTGCCTCTCACTCTGACTTTAGGAGGATCTTGACGTCAGCAAGTTTTCATTTGAGTTGGAAAAGGTTTAGAATCAGAATTATTTATTTTAAGTACGTAAAAGGAATCTTATTGCAGGTGTCAGCATTCCTCAGGTATGAAAATTACCAATCTAGAGTAAAAATGATAACATTTGGACATTTGTACAAGTACATAATAATCTTTTACAGTAGGTTAAATTTCAATAGAAATCACACAGAATACGGTGTTTGTGTAACTTCATCGGATGTACAATAAATAGTCTTTCACGTGAATGGCTTTAGTTCTGTTTCAAATCCAAGAGAGGATGGATGTATATTTATTCAGAGGTCCTCATGCTGTCTCTACCTTGGGGACCAGGTGGACGCGGGCCACATCTACGGAGACAACCTGGAGCGACAGCTGCAGCTCCGCCTGCACCAGGACGGGAAGCTGAGATATCAGGTACTCTGCCTGGCTAGACCTGAAGGCTACAGGATACGTAGAGACACATCTTTGGAACTATTCACAAGGGTTGTTGGAGACAGGGCCCAACATAGAGGTCTGCTGTTCCAATGTTTTCTGTGTTCTAATGAGATTGATGTCTTGTGTATTCTCACAAGATCTTATTTTAAATGTCAGCCCTCCCCACCCTCAGCACACCCACACACTTACAGCCACACACACACACACAACACACACACACACACACACACACACACACACACACACACACACACACACACACACACACACACACACACACACACACACACACACACACACACTTACAGAGTACTTTGGGTGTCTTGAAAAGCAAGATATACATGCACTTTCATGGTATGATAATAATAATACTAAAAAGTTTTATTTTATATACGCGCCTTTCTCATACTCAAGGTACAGTGTCATTACAGTGTCATGAGCACACACAGAACAAGACAGCACCACAAATAAAGATAAAATAAAAATAAATAATCTATACAGAGGGTGTATGCAGGGGTGGTAGAAGAGCTGAAGTGTTCCTGGAACATAAAGGTCTTGAGATGAGCTTTAAAGAAAAGGAGGGAAAGTCACAGAGGGATTGAGGAAGGGAGTTCCAGAGTTTGGGGACCATGGCACTGAAAGACCTGCCACCCAGGGTAGAAAGTCTGCGGGGGACGGAGAGGAGATTGTGGTCAGATGATCTGAGTGAGCGAGATGGAGTATAAGGGGTCAGAAGGACACAGAGGTAAGGAGGAGCACGGTCATGGAGGGCTTTGAAGGTGAGAAGAAGAATTTTGAATTTGATTCGGGAAAGAACCGGTAAACAGTTTAGCTGAGCTAGAATAGGGGTGATGTGAGCAGATCGCTGGCTGCTGAATTTTGAATATATTGCAATCTTTGAAGTGATTTAGTTGGGAGGCCGATGAAGAGGGAGTTGCAGTAGTCTAAACGTGAGTTAACTAAGGAGTAAACCAGCGTTAGTGCATCATAGGTAGCGAGGAAGGGCCAAATGCGGGCTATGTTACGGAGGTGGAAGAATGCAGTTTTAGTGAGGGATTGAATGTGGGGATTGAAACTGAGTGAGAGGTCATTTGATTTGGACCGTTGAGATTTGGGATTGATGAGGAGGATTTCTGTTTTATCTGTGTTGTTTGAGAAAGTTATCGTGCATCCAGAGCTTTATGTCAGATAGGCAGTCAGTGGGTGAGCTGGGAAGAGGATCAGTGAAGGAGACTGTAATGAGGTATAGTTGGATGTCATCAGCGTAGCAATGGAATTGAAGGCCATGTCATCGGATGATTTGGCCAAGGGGATGGATCTATATGAGGAAAAGGAGAGGCCCAAGAACAGAACCCTGAGGGACACCACGAGTGACAGGGGATGTGGAAGACTTGTGAGGGCCCAGAGTGACAAACTGTTCTCTGGTGGAGAGGTAGGACCGGAACCAGTGGAGGGCTATGTATGTCTGAGATACCAAGATTTGACAGACGGGTGATGATCACATTATGGTTGACTGTGTCAAATGCAGCGCGTCAATCCAGAAGGATTAGAATGTTTGGGGAACCATTATCAACAGACCGGAACAGGTCGTTTACAACTCGAAGGAGTGCAGTCTCTGTGCTGTGATGTTTACGGAAACCAGATTGGAAGTTCTCATAAAGTTTATTGTCTGTGAGAAAGGACTGAAGTTGTGAAGAAGCCACTTTTTCAAGTAATTTTGCCAGAACGGGGAGTTTTGAAGTAGGATGGTTGTTGGACAAGGAAGTGGGATCTGAGTTGGGCTTCTTTAAAATGGGGGCAACTGCAGCCATTCTAAGAGCAGGAGGAACAACACCAGAGCTGAGGGTTAACCAGTATTGTCAATGGTTCACAGATTGCCTTGGTGCATGCCTTGAGCAAGGAGGTGGGGGCAGGGTCGAGCTGACAGGAGGGGTTCGATTTAGTGATGATATTTATAATCGTGAAAGAGTCACCCAGTGTGAAATGGGCAAATTTAGAGCCCAGAGGAGGTGAATATCGAGAGAGAGAGTTTGAGCTGAAGAATGAAAAGGATTGTAGATTACATCAAGTTTGTCTTCAAAGAAATCTAGGAAAGTCTGGCAATGCTCAAGTGTTCTTGGGCAGGCAGTGACAGGTGGTTTGAGGAGTTTATTAACTTCTGAAAAAAGTAACTTGGGCCTAGACTTAAGGCAGTTGATAAGTGAGGAAAAGTACCTAGCACGGGCAGCATTTAGGGCATCCCTGTACTCAAAGGATGTGTTTGGTGTATCGCATTGAGGCTAGTTTTCTTATACAGGCGCTCAAGGCGGCTGCCGGTGGCAGGTGCAAGCCCATTCTTGATTGGGGCTACATCCTCCAGGAGTCTGGAGAGAGTGGCATTATATTTGGTTACCAAGTTATCAGATGAGGAGAGCTCATCCTGTAGGTCAGACAGAGGTGATGCCTGTATGGAGGCAGTGAAGAGGGTGTGGTCAATGGATCTAAGGTCCTGATAGGTGATAGATATTTTCTCAGAGGAGGAGGGGGGGGATGGCATGGTTTGGCAAGTGCATTCAGTTAATTTATGATCAAAGACACCAGAGACAGAACCAGTTACAGTGATGTCATTCAGACCAGTAGAACATAGCAGGTCAAGTGTGTGGCTCCAAATGTGAGTTAGTCAACATGCTGAATCTAGGTTAAAACATCCCAGAACAGAGATGAACTCAGAGATGTATGCTCATGGAGAACTTCATTAGTAACATTATACATGTTGGCCTTTAACCAAATAAACAGGGCTAGAACATTTACTCTAAGGGCCCTATTTTAACGGTCTGAAATGCAAGTGAGAAGCTAGCTAGACAAAGTAGCTTTGTGGGCGGTTTTACGGCGATGAAGCTAGTTTACTGGCGCAAAAAATGACTCTTGCGCCCAGCGCATATCTAAAAAGGGTTGGTCTGAAGTAGCCTAATTACCCGTAGGTGTGGTTTGGGCGTAACGTGCAATAAACCAATGAGAGTGCCAGCACCAATCCCCTTTAAGAGCCATGAGCGCATTTGAATCTGACAAGTTGATATTTTGACAGCGTGTCTGCAGTCTCCGATGAGACAGATGCACATGAATTTCAGACTTCAAATGGCTCAGTTTATGATAATAATAATAATATGGCCTAATTCACACATGGAATAAGGTTTTCTTCCACTACTTCAAATACTGAGCCCTATTTAATGTGGTTCTATTTAATGATATTTAATGATATACGCAATATATTATGAACATTGTTTCTCATCAGTATTGTATGCATTATTGTCATCGACTTGTGTTCCTAATATGCATGTGTCCCCCCGTTAATATACATTGCCATGGACTGTATTATGCGTTACGTGTTTAGTTTGCGTGTGTTTAAACAGATGAACACACATGCGCGCCCGTGCACAACTGTGTCCATCTGTTTGCAGACCTATCGCTAAAGCTGTTTGCAAACCTATCGCTAAAGCAAGCGAGCTAGTCACGTGTTTTAGGGGAATTGCTTTAGAGGGAGGCCTGAAGTCAGGGGTGGGATATTTTTTTCGGTTGGATACTTTCAAGATCTAGCTCACTCTGGATGGTTTCTCCATATTGCCTAACTTCCCGTTCAGGTGATCGATGGGGAGATGTTTCCCCCGACCACCCAGGAGGTCCCGGTGGCCATGAGCTACCCCAGTAGCGTGCCCCCCAGCCAGCGCCTGGCCCTGGGCCAGGAGGTGTTCGGCCTGCTGCCCGGCCTCACCCTGTACTCCACTCTGTGGCTGCGGGAGCACAACCGGGTGTGTGACGTGCTGAAGGAGGTGCACCCCACCTGGGGAGACGAGCAGCTCTTCCAGACCACCAGACTCATCATCATCGGTACGCACCTTCTTTATTCTGCCCACATAAAATAAGTTAACCCTTAATTCACCTGTGTGGTATGGCAGAAAATGTAACCAGTGCAAGTCAAGGCATTATAACGATAACAAAGAGACAGTGGGGGGTGAATATATAACGATATCACAGAGACAGTGAGGGGGAAGGTTGGCTCTCCCAGGTATCCCGGGCGATGTAGAACAGCCCTCTCAGTCGTCTGCCATAGAGTTTGAAGGGTGAGAAGCCCGTGAAGGCCTGGGGTACTTCCCTGATGGCGAATAGGACGTGCGGAAGCACCTGGTCCCAGTTTTTTCCCGGCTACTTCCATGACTTTCTTCAGCATGGTTTTCAATGTCTTAATGAACCTCTCCACCCGTCCATCGGTCTGGGGGTAGTAGACGGAGGTCCGGTGGTGGCGGATCTGTAACAATCTGAGTAGGTCTTTTAAAACCCAGGACATAAAACAAGAGCCTTAATCTGTCAGTATCTCCCTGACTATCCCCACCCTGCTAAATAAAATCATTGATTCCTTCGCCACCGCCTTGGCTGTGGTGGCGTGGAGTGGAACAGCCTCTTGGTAGCGAGTTGCGTAGTCTACCATAACTAGAATGTAGCGGTGGCCTCGGCTAGTTCTGAGAAGGGGGCCTTGTCTAACCCAAGTCTATCAAACGGGACTTCTATCATTGGATGGGAATGAGGGGATTCCGTACTGGGCCTCTGGGCGGTGCGTTGACATTCGGGGCATGCTCGGCAGTAGTCCTCTACGTCCTTTTTCACCCCAGGCCAGTAAAACCTGTTCAATATTCTGTCCCTATTCTTGTCCATCCCCAGATGAGCCCCCAGGAGGTGGGTGTGGGACATATATAGTACCTTGCTCACGTATGTCCTTGGAATGATCAATTGTTCCGTATCCTCTACCCCCCTCTGTACTACCCTATACAATAACCTTCCCCGTGTGTTTAAATGTGGGTACTGCCGGCCACACACCGAGTCACGTGATATGCCCTCATGGACCTGCACGTGTACCCAGGCATTTCTGAGTGCGTCGTCCTCCAGCTGGGCAATGGTGAACTGACCGCCCCTGTCCGCGCCCCCCTCGACGGCCAGGGGGAAGTCGGTGAAATCGGTGACGGGTGGGCTCTCTCTCATCTGACGGGGGTGTCCGCTCGGAGGCAGTCATCGTGTCCGGAGTCGGAGTTGGAGTCGGACCTGGATGGCGGGGAGTGGGCTGCCAAATAGGCGGGCCGGCTACGCAGCCGGCGAGGTTTTCGTCCTGGGATGTCGGGGTCGGGTGGTGTCGAAGCTCTGCCCCTAATAGTCTTTCAAAAATGGGGCAGTCCCTTCCAGGTTCGGTACCACCCCGGCCTGGACCGTAAACGTCCCCTTCGGGGTCTGTACGGTGGTATGGTCCCTGGGATATATCTCTGTTTGGCCGTGGATGCAGCCCACCTCGATATTCCGTCCGGGAGTTCCGTCGGTCAGACCAGGTCAAGGTGACCCACGCTCCCTGATTTGAGGAGGGCGTGGGGTGTTCTTGCCGTCCCAACCCGTACCGCGGCAGGCTTGGGAAATACGGTTCTCTCGTGAGAGACCAGCAAGTGGAACGAAGACGGGACCCTCCTCTCCGGTCAGACGGGCTGGCTGTGGGCATAGATACGTCTCCTGCTCCGGGAAAATGGCGTGCAAGGTGGCCCTTCTGGCCGCAGGTGTTCGCCGAGGTCGTTTGGCACCGGGGGGGCAGAGATCGGATGCAGCGGTCTATCACAAGCCGGTCCAGCAACGGGGGTCCATCTCCTTATACGAGCCACCGCTCGGCTAGGAGGACGAGGTGTGAAATCTCGCTTTTCACTGAGCCGAGTGGGTCGTAAGTCCAGTCATGGTAATGTTGCGCCTGGGCTGGGAGGCTGTGTCCATAATGGGCTAGGATGGCCCGCTTGAGCGTGGGATAATGCCCCGCCTGAAGGGGGGTGAGATCTCGGTAAGCTCGTTGGGCTTCTCCGGTCAGGAAGGGTGCTAGGATGTGGCCCCACTGGTCTGCTGGCCACCGTTCATGAACCGCGGTCTGCTCGAAGATCTAGGAGGTACGCCTCAACGTCGTCTTCCAGTCCCATCTTGGTTAGCCGCTTTGTTGGGGCGGTGTAAGCAGGCTCCCGACCGAGCAGCTCGGCCATCCGGATCATACATCTCCGCAGGATGTCGATCTCCTCGTCACTCATTGCGGGTTGTTTCGCTGGCTGCATCCTGGTCCGGTTCGGGGTTAGCCAAGGGATCTTGTTGCATGCATACTTCAGCACTGTGGCAGCCCCGGTCGTCGTCTCGAATCAAACGCTCAAGCAGGGTTGCGGTGCAACGGTTTTATTACGTGCAGCTCACAAAAAAAGGGAAATCATGAAGTAACTTAGGTTTCTTCCAAACTGGGGCAAAAGGGTGAGGCGTCTCCGGACCCGGTCTGCCGTTGAGGTCGGCATGGACATCGCTCCCGGCTTCTCCCGCTTAGTCCTGTTGGGAAGCGTTCCGGCGCGGTTCGTCCAACCCTGACGGCGGGGGATTGCCACAATATACATATACATATATACACATACATATATATATACACATCTGTACACACTCATATATATATACACATACATACGTATATTTATACATACATACATACATACATACATACATACATACATACATACATACATACATACATACATACATACATACATACATACATACATACATACATACATACATACATACATAGTATGTCGTTGACTTTAAAAACGTTTGCTAGGTCAACCACTGAAAACCCTTTACTATTCTCAGGTACCTGTGTTAAGAGTATGTGTGGATCAGGAACAATGAGGGTTCTAGATTGGGCTATGTTACTGCCCCTATAAAGGCTCAGTCATGAGGCCCCCCAACATATTAAAACTTTAACAAAAATAGGGGTTGAAAACATGGTGAAATAAACCATGTTTATTATTTCATATTTTATGTTTATCTAGCACACCAAACTGAGGATGCGAGATCCGGCAAGCAAAGCATGAGAGGGAGGAAAACTGAATCGATGAAGCAACAGTCCGTAGGATATCCTGAACGATCAACACACAAACAAACCTAAGTCTAAACTGAAAAATAAAGATAACAGGACTCCGGACCCCTCCTTCACTTCACAATATGACAAAGAGAACAAGCTCCAGTGTGGCCCGGCATCAACTGCTAGCTACCGAATAGGCCTTTCAAAATTCAGGGGCTTTAAGGGGGGTTTCTTCCGGAGGGGCATTCGTAAGAACTGCTTTCTTCTGGTCAAAATAAAGTTGGCACTGTTCTGACCAACTGAACCTAACTTTTGGGCTGATCAAATCTGTTTGAGGCGCAACAACAGAGAAAAAGTTTCCACAGAAACCTTGATAGTATCCCACCATTCCGAAAAATCAATGCAACTCATGCCTTGAAGTCGGTACAGGCATTGCATGAAGAACATCGATTTTAAGAATAGGTTTGCCCTGCAAGAATTATCAAACACAGCACCCTGCTGTTTCTATGGTCAGACTAAGACTGCGAATACCAGCAAATCATCCAAATATGCTTTACCAGTCAGACCCGACTAGACCAGTGTTCATCAACCATTGGAATGTGGCAGTTGATGCATACCAAATGCCATAACAGTATCCTGAACAATTAAAATCAAAAGTCATTAAAAAAGTCATTAAAATGCTGACATTCCTTTAGCACAAGGTGTTAAAGGGATCTGCCACTACCCCTTTAAAAATACAGCTTTGAAACAAATGTAGCATTACCAACACGATCAACACAGTCCTCCATGCGATCAAGAGGAAATTTATACAAGACAGGACCGGGCCGAGCACGACCTCGTTCAGCTGCCACACCACCTCTCCACGAGGGCCACTTGGCCATAGTCAAGACCAAACAGCGGTGTCGGGACGTGGTATGTAGGCCAGGCATCGATAGGGAAATCCAGATCCCCAGTCCCACCCCCACCCATGCAGCCGCTGGACTGGCCGTCCTGACCCTGGGAGCGCCTACAGCTCGACATCTGTGGCGAGCTGCATGGTGTGCCGCATCACCAGTGGTTCCGCGTCGGTCTTAAAGGTGCATTCTTGGTTCTGGTAATAACAAGACATCTCGTCAGTGATGACGCTTACGCTCACACGTATTCCCGACAGCGACCGCTCATGGGCCCTGCGTTCTGAATCTAGAAGTTCTTCACAGCAGGGTTTTTTTTTATCTGATAAAAAACAGTCAGAAATAAGCAGAACTTATTAGGATCAGTTTCAAGTTTGCATGCCTTTATTTCCTTGTAGCCTATCAACTACTAACCTTTTGCTTTTATTTATATATACTGTATATAGAAGCACATTGTATTGCCACTCTATGGAAGTTTACACTTGCCCTTATCTAGAGCTGGTTTACCAGTACACAGCATTTAAAACTAAGCAAAGTCAATGGCAACAGACGGTTACAACGCCAATCAATACTAGCTTATGTGATATGATGGTTGATTATTTTATATTGAGTAAAACTTTCATGTTCTGCCATGCTCATGCGTGTCACTATTGAACCATATGTGACCAACTGGGCAACTCTGTTATCAAAATCTGGCCCCAGTTGCCCGAACGGAAGTAGAAATCATAATTGCGTCATGAGATGGTCGTTCACGAGAAATTTTCCGTTGTCGCAAAAACGTTTTTCCCCATAAATTTCAAGCAATGTGAACGCACCATAAGTTCTGTGAGGTAAGAGAAATGTTACATCTGACACTGCTGCGTCAATGAGTCATGTGATTGTCGGCAGTGTGCTATTTTCACTGTCGTTGATAAATGGAGTACTCTCTGACACTATTAGGTCAGTCTCCGTTATTGCAACCTCACAGGTGTAACATTGGGTTTCTGCGTTTACTGCTTTTTGCATTGGGCTCTGTCCAAGCTCTGAAAAAAAGTATCTTTGACTGTCACACGTTGTGAAATGTAACTTCATGACATTTGTGATGTGTGTGTGTGTGTGTGTGTGTGTGTGTGTGTGTGTGTGTGTGTGTGTGCGCCCCAGCGAGGACGATTCGCATCGTGATCGAGGAGTACGTTCAGCAGCTCAGCGCTACCTGCTGAAGCTCAAGTTTGACCCCGAGACCCTCATCTTCAATGACCAGTTCCAGTACAGCAACCGCATCTCGCTGGAATTCAACCACCTGTACCACTGGCACCCTCTCAATGCCTGACAGCTTCCTGTAGACTGGACAGGACATCACCTACCCCGACTTCCTGTTCAACACATCCGTTCTTCTACCACTTTGGTGTGTGAGAGCTGGTGTGATTCCTTCGCAAGACAGCAGGCCGGACAGGTACCAGTATAATAACATTATTCTGAATTATAATCAGTATAAAATTCTCTGTATATATTTTAATTATTATATTCCGTATATTAATCAGTATATCATTATGAATTATTTTATTCAGTATCTTATTCAGAATTTTATTCAGCCATTCTTTTCAGTATATTATTCAGTATTATATTTCAATATTTTGTGTATTATTTTTGAGAGTACTTTATTCATTATTTTATTTTGAGTCAATGCTTCTCGATTGTGATATCAATGTGATAAATGCTGAGTTTGAATCCCCCATGTGTTTTCATATTGATTGTGTATTGCCTGTGTAAACATGAGTTTCTGTGTCTCAGATAGGGGGCGGCGGGATAGTCCCATACTCGGCTCCAAGAGTAGTAGCTGGTCATCAAGGAGTCCAGAGCGCTGCGTGTGCAACCGTTTAACGAAGTACCGCAAGAAGTTTTGAACTCAAGCCATACACCTTCTTTCTATGAATTCACCCGGAAGCATTAATTGATGTTCCTTTTTTTTTCAGAGAGTATGCACTATGTGCAAAAATACATACAAAACAACCTTTTCTAGCGCCCAGACTGGGAGGCTGAGCAAAAGTTTCCTTCATTCTCAACATAGACATACTATATTCTATTCTACAGCATTGCCGGAACATTGCTGTTGTATTTAGCAATAACGCGTAGGTGGAAATTTGATTCATCATTTGTTGATACGAAGAACCGAAAGGATCCAAAGAAAGTGTGAGACTCTTTGTTGATGCTGTTTGAGAGGCTGCCACTGTGACGAAGGGCTTTCTGACAAAACCCAAACTGCACCCCACAGATGACAAAGGAGATGGCGAGGCAGCTGGAGGAGCTTACGGGACATCGACGCGCTGGAGATGTTCTACCCGGGCGCTGCTGCTAGAGCGGACCGCGCGAACAGCGCCATCTTCGGCGAGAGCCATGGTGGAGATGGGGGCCCCGTTCTCCCTCCAAGGGTCTCCTGGGGAACCCCATCTGCTCGCCAGTGTACTGGAAGCCGAGCACGTTCGGGGGCGCGGCGGGCTTCGACATTGTCAACTCTGCCACGTTGGAGAGGCTGGTTTGTCTGAACAGCCGCTGGTGTCCCTACGTGTCCTTCCACGTCCCTCGCAGCGAGGAGGACCACAGACCCCGGGACCCCAGCACAGAGCTTTGATTGGTTGGAATTTTGTAGTTATCTTTGTAGTTTGTTTTATTATTGATTTTATTTAATTGTGAGAGATGCTCTAAATTATTTTGGAACTTTTAAGTTTTTTTATAATGCATGGGTGGGAGGATTGTCTTTTACTGAAAATGAAATCCATACAGTATATTTGTTTCAATTGGATTTATCATACCTGCCTTCGATACTTGCCACAATTAAATTTAATAAAAAAAGAAATTAAGCAATTACTTGGAAGTACTTGAAGAAACATAAGTCAAGGTTAAGCAGGCTATCACTTCATCCATATAGGACCATAGGAGGTGCTACAGCAATCATTTGAATACTTACAAGACACTTAACACTTTTGAGAAAGGTGGGCATGGTTTAAGTTACAAATGTTAAATGCACATACTGAACACAGATAATGTATAACTTGATGTTATAGCCAATTGAACTTCATTTGGTTTGAGAAATTAGTCACTTGTTGCAAGAAAGAGTATTTTTTATATAAATTGCAAAACAAGAGCAATAGTTTCTATTCTTGGCATCTTTTATAAACATTAAAACAATACTATACACATTACTGGCCAAATGTTATTCACTTTTCACACAATACTGTAAATATACATTCTTGTCACCAGTGAAATCTGTAATAGACCTACAAGTTATACCAACATTGATATCCCTTTGATTATGTCACTATTAAAATAATAAAGATACTCACATAAATGTCAATGTTAAACATTGTCTCAGTGTGCTGAGAATAAAGAGAGCCTATTTAAAGTAGGCCTACACTGTCTATGAAATATAGCTACTTTTCCAAGTTGACTGATACATTGACGTAATGATCTTCCAATACGTTTTTCTTAATCGGCCTGAAATATCAAACATTAGTTTTTTGTTCAGCAGTGGAATATGAATTTGATCAGATAATATTGTACAACTAGAATGCGTTTCGTCCTAACAACTGCGAGAGTGTGCTTGCTAAAATGCCGCAGATGGTAAACCGCCCAATCTAGCAACACTGCACGTCCTCCGCGCTCTTACCTCAGCGTAGATCAACTGAAAGCCGATATGAAACTTAAAATGTGATTCTGAATAAAGTATGAATTCTGTTTTAATATTATTGAAAGATACAAGTGTGTAGATAGGTTAAATGGTTTGAATGAAGGTGAACGGATGAAAATTTATTTAGTTACGATGTCTCAATCGTAACTGGGCAGATAGAAAAAGCATCATAGTTTTAAACGTTGAAAGAGTTGAAAAACGCTGAGAAGAATCAGTTCAGAACTAGTTATTCTCGTTTGTCTCGTTCGTTACTAGACTCGACTCCTCCCAGACCTATAGTCGCTGACACGTTGACTCGCTGTTCATTCACTGACTGCGAGTGGTGAAGAGGGAAGAGGCTTAGTGAGCGAGCGTACGATATGAAATGATAAATGCATGCTGTCTTTACTTTCTGTGTCATGCCAGATTAATCAAATATTTGAATGTCTCGTCAATCTGTCTTGATCTTTCATGGTTCGTTCTCCACCGGGACCCCCACCATCACTGTTAAATCAAATCTATTATCTTGCTGATATGTTAAACATACAATAATCAACTACACCCCCCCATCCCGCTGCGTTTGGTTAAAGCTGTAATAATGATTGACCGACTTCCACGATCGTTTGCAAAATGAGAATATGAGGAGGAGCTGAGTCTGACTGACTCACGCAGAAGAACCGTAAATTCCATGTTTCAATTCACCGCTGACGGAAACTCGACTGAATGAACGAACGATTCTGAACGACTCTTCTTGGCGAACTAACTGACACGAACCGAATCAAGGAAAATAATCATTGAATCCATCACTAGTGAGATCTCGCTACTTGCAATGGGGCATTCTCGAACCTGATTGGTCGCTCTCTTGACTGTTTTGCCAATGGGAAGTTAAACAGAGGGCACCCGCTGCCGTGGGGGTGTTTGGAGACACACGCGAATTGATGTGAGTGCTGGTGGCAATCGCCATGGCAGTGGCGGCGCTAGGATGGAAAGTGTGACATCCACACTGTGGTGACGGTGGTGTGGAGGCCCAGCGAGACATGATGGAGACGAGGAGCGGGGGAGCTCACTGTGTGGGAGACGCTGAGGCTGTGGTGGACAGGAAGGGTGGAGGAGGTGGAGGCATGGGAGGAGGTGGAGGTGGGCTCGGCCGGCGTCTGGAGGGTCAGCGAGGAGTGGAGCCTCTCCTCCCGTACAGTGGCCAGGGAGGAGGGGCAGAGAGAGAGGGTGGGGGAGGTTGAGTGGGAGGCAAGGGAGGACAGAGGAGGAGGCAGGGGAGGAGGGTGGAAGCAGAGAGGAGGCGGAGTCAGAGAAGGGAGTTGGGTGGTCGGAGGCTCCTGGCAGACCGGGTGGAGGCAGCTGCTGACCCAGTCTTCCACACATCGGAGCCCGAGCGCTGGGTGGAGGCAGGCTGAAGGCCTTGTCCTCCTCCACCTTGGGAGGGGAGGGAGGGGTAATTCCCATGTTTTGGTCTATTTTGACGCCTAAAAATACTTATAATATGTGATAATTTTATAGAATATATATATTTAATATAGAATGTGAAAAAGAGAAAAGTACACACACAGAAAATGTGCATGAAATATACATAGGGCTAGATGTTGTCCTGGTCTTGATTGTCTGCATATCGGAGTGATCTCTGACCTGTAAGTCCAGGAGAGCACCGAGAGGGAACTCTCAGTGGGGACAGCATTGTCCTCCATTAGGGAACACTGGTTGGTTCTCTCTCAGGTGTCTTCCTCTCTCCAGGTCTACAGTTGGGTGCTCCAATCTGAACCATGACCCAGACTGGGCCCCAGTGGCCGGGCGCGGGTGTCCGACGTATTAGGGCTCCTGATCTCAGTCACTGCTACACACTCGTCATCCGCAAATGCTCTGAATATCACACACACACACACACAACACACACACACACACACACCACACACACACACCACACACACCAACACACAACACACACAACAACACACACACACACACACACACATCACACACACACACCACACACACACACACTATGGCAGCACATGCACGTGGGCAAACACACAGCACTCCTTTTAATATGAGCACCCTTTCGAATTGAATAGTTAGTTTAGTTATTTGATATATGCCTATGACATTTACACTTTCATCCAGAGGCATCATACAATACGCATGAATAATACTGCTTAGTGCATGTGGGGAATGAAACCCCTAACCCCTTGGTAGTGTTCAGGCCTTATATTCTACCTGGTGGAGCTTGATAGTTACCATAATATGTATGATCTAACTAATTATATTATTAAAGCAGTAATATTAATTACAAATGCCGAGTTTAATTATGTATTGTGGCGAGAACAATTATTTACATTCCTGAAATTATAATATTTATTAAAAAGAATAGACTCAGCACACTTATAATTTTGTGATAAATCACCTGTTGTATGTCGTATGTTTTTACCAGCGGGCCTGTTGTTCTGCATGTCTGACAGGGACGCCCACGTTCCTTCTGAGCTGTGGAGAAGACAGCATCCCCGTTAGAGACACACGTGGCCATGTCTATCAAGAACCTTCTGATCATGGTTCTTATTCACCGCGTGGCCATCTTGGTTTAAAAAGGTTACGCGGTGGTCGTATTATCAGACAGCATCCGGTCAGCTCCGTTTCCTCCTACTTATTTCTGATCTCTTGTGAACTGTTTACGTCAGGTAATTCCCAGGGGGGAGCCTAATTGGTCCCCTCCTCCTCAGTATTTCAGCTTAACGTCTAGTGACTACCATACCATCTGACCTTTGCATAGGAAGTGACAGCGCTTGCGCCGAAAAAGTGGTATATCGTATTGGCTTAAGCCTGATCTCTCAGACATTGTGAAATATATTGTTGGCTCAAAGTTGACAAAGGTAACATTCCTGATTGGTTCCTCACAATGTTTGACTCACTATTACCTCGTTGGTGTGCATCAGGTAGCGTCACGGTCCCTAGGACAAGGAGAAGAGTAGAAGAAGAAGAAGTACAACAACAACAACGACATGCAGAAGAAATAGAACATCGAAAACACACATTCCTCCATCTTTCAATCCCCAAATTCAAGTATCAAATTCCAGACATTCTTCTTTGTGAGATTGGACATTCCACATTCAGTTCTCCTCCCAGCGAGCCTTTTGTAAGGCTAGCATTATGAGATTGTCGCTAGAGGAAAAGACCAATTGGGACATAGGGGTGCTGGGTGCAGGGCTTAGCATATCCAGACCTGCTCGAATGATTGGCAGAGGATCACTGCTCTGAAACAGCGAATAGAAAGCCATTGTGATGAAGATGAAGGCTAGAGACACGCCCACTCCAACCACGATGGGGACGTCATGTTTTTCCAGCCCTGGCAGCCATGAAGGAGACTTCTGTGTCCCTCTGTGATAAAAACACACACACACACAGACACACACACACACACACACACACACACACACACACACACACACACACACACACACACACACACACACACACACACACACACACACACACACACACACACACACACACACGTACATATATATATTTGAAAAAAAACACCTTGTAAATTGAAAATGTACCAAAAGGTTTCAGACTAATGTGCGTTTGCAAATTGGTCTGGCAATGTATCTGCTGCTGTGACACGTCTTGGATTAATATATTATAAAATATAATCAGTAATATTTTATCAGAAGGTTTGCTGGTTTTGCTCTTACCGGGGGTCATCGCTGGTCATGGGTGACTGGGAGGTGTTGGTCTTCAGTCCAACAGTAGGACGGGGCTTAGTGGTGGCCCCAGAGGTCAGAGCTGGCTCAACAGCCTGACTCATGTTTAAACGTATGCCATCAGGCAAGGTTTGTGGACTGGGAGTCAGACCTCTCGGGAATCTGATCTTCTGGAAGGGCTAGTTAAAATGTTCATTCCCTGGTGGTTCTGGGGGTGGTGGTCCGTGTGTGTGTAATGGGGCTGGTGGTGCCTGGTGGTGGTGGTGGGGGTAAAGGGGCTGGTGGCGGTGCCGGGGGTAATAATGGGGGTGGTGCTTGGGGTGGTGGGGCTGGTAGTTGCTGGTGGTGTGGGGAGTGGTACTGGTGCTGGTGCTGGGGTAATGTGGGTTGGTGATCCTGTTGGGGTGGTGCTGGGGGTGTGGTGGTGCTGTTGGGTTCTGTTGGGGTAATGGGGGTGGTGGGGCTGGGGGTGGTGCTGGTGGGTGTGTGCCGAGTTGCTTGTGCTGGTGGGGGCGGTCTTAAGGATGAGGTGGCTGGTGGTGGTGATTGTGCTGGTAGTTCTGGAGGGAGGGCTGGTTATGATGTGGTTTGGGGGGTGTTGCTGGTGATGGAGGCTCTAGTGGTGGTAATGGGGATTGAGGTGTTGGGGTGGTGGCGTTTGTGATGGTGGTTCTGTTTGGTGTGCTGTTGATGGTAATGTTGGATGGGGTGGTGGTGGCGGTGGTGGTGGTGGTGGTGGTGGTGGTGGTGCAGGTGGTGGTGGTGATGGAGGACACAGAATGAGGGGCATAAAAAGGGCCATGCCGTCGGATTGAGGGAAGTCGAGTCTGTGGCTGTGCTGAAGGCACTGGACTCTGTCGGAGACAGACTGTTGTAGGGGGTCCAAGAGGATTCTCGTATGGGTGGAGGAGCTGGAGGCAAGGGAGTGGTTTGGGGTTTTGTCATGGACTGATGTAGGGGGCAGCTCAGGGCTGAACTGCGTGAAGGAGCTTTGGGTGGATCTGTCCTCTAGAAGGATTGGTTGCTTTCCAGCCATGGTTAGCGAGAGGGCGGCCTGTGCCAAATCTCCAAGACTCCCACGTGTGTCTTGAGCGAGGTGTGACCCCAAGGGGGATCCCTTGGTAGGAGGATGATTATGCTGGGCTCCTGAGTGGGTCCTTGGAGTTAAAGACTGGCGAGAGGTTTGGAGTGTCACATGCAATGCCAAGGACAAAGCAACCGCATCTTGACCGAGGCGGTTCACTGGGGGCGGCGGATTATCTCTATTTGTGATAAACGCTGTAGTGGGCTCTGTCGAGTCTGAAGACCTAGTGAGAGGAAACACCGACTTAGGGAAGGATATGAGGCTGGCTCCCATCCTCTCTGGCGGTGCCAGTGGATCCCTGTGGTAGAGGGTTACTTCCTTATCTTCGCCACTCTGCTTCGCCGACGTCTCGCCAACAACGTTCTGGAGTTGGCCTAGCGGTGGATATCTTGGTTAATATGATAATGAGCGAAGGAGTTGGTAAGGAAGAGTTTGGCTGGTGGTCGCTAGGAGCCCGCGGTGTCCTGGTGTCCTGGAGTGCCAGTGTCCCGGTGCCCCTGGTGTCCTGGTGTACTGGTGTCCTGGTGCTGGGCTATTGAGATATGTAGGACCTCAGAGATACGGAGATGAAACATGTGGCGGGGGAACCCATTTGGTCAAGGATATTGGGGTCTGCGGTTGAAGGGGGAGGTTGCAGTATCTGACTGTTTGGGTGAAAGCTGGGCTGGCTGGCGGTCAGGCTGGGCTGGCTCTGGGTGTGTGCAGGCTGGGCTGGCTGGGTGTCAGGCTGGGCTGGCTGGTGTCAGCTGGGCTGGCTGGGTGTCAGGCTGGGCTGGCTGGGTGTCAGGCTTTGCTGGCAGTATATCAGGCTGGGTTGGCTGGGTCTCAGGCTGGATTGCCTGGTCCTCAGGCAGGGCCAGCCGGTGCAGGTAGTCAGGTGTCCCTGGCGGGTGTAGTTCTCTGAATAGAGCCTCTTTTAGTGATGTAAATGTTAAGTCTGTCGTGTGGGTGATGGGTTCCGTGTACATCACTGAGTCAAAGAGAGAGAAAAGTCAGCGTATATATTGTCAAACAAAGGACGATTTATAGGTGCGGATTTACAAGTGAACATACCTGAATGTGAGTCACGGTCGATCCTAGAGTGATTTTTAAGAATTGAACCATTGATTTGGACAGCTGGGAGTTCCTTGTTAGTATTTGTCCTCTAAAGAAACAAAGAAAGGTGTCTTCTGACAACTCAAATAGGAAAGATGAATAAATGAATAATCAATCATTTAACTGGAATAGCAAAGGAACACATGAACCTTCTCAAAAGATCCTTCCTACTTACAGCAGACCAACTCATTCTCCTCTGCTCTCGGGTGTCACCCCCGCGGTTCTCATCTGACAAACAGGTGAGAGAAAGAACATGGTATTCAATGTAAAATGGCTGGCAGAGCAAGTGCAAGCACAAGCAAGTGTGTGCGTGTGTGTGTGTGTGTGTGTGTGTGTGTGTGTGTGTGTGTGTGTGTGTGTGTGTGTGTGTGTGTGTGTGTGTGTGTGTGTGTGTGTGTGTGTGTGTGTGTGTGTGTGTGTGTGTGTGTGGTGCTATCTTAGATACCTGTGATAAGGAGGACAGTGCGTATCCGGTCGCTCCCGGCCTGGTTCTCTGCCCTACAGTAGTAGTCACCTGCATCGGTCCACCGCACAGCAGACATCCTCAGAGCTCCATCTGTCACTCAGGATTTACGTCTCATTTAGTCACTTTCTGCAATCTTATGATCATCTACAAGATATCATGAAATCTTGTTAAAATTTTTGCTCAGATTTGCTTGGGGTTTACGGTAAGCATTAATCTTAACTTCTATGGACCAATTCTATATGGAGGTTTTATAAGCTTAATCACATTAAGAATGGACTATTTGAAAACCCGTTTGTGTTTGGCCCCTCCTCACCGTCTGTGATGGTGGTGGTCGATGTGGGGGGGCCCGTCATGTTGTCTCTGGTCCAGGTGTATGTGATAGGCAGGACCCCCACCGCTCTGCAGGGCAGCTCCACAGGGGCCCCCAGCTGGCTGTTCACCTGCCCAGAAAAGCCCACGATGACGGGCATCACTGGTGGAGGAAGCGGGAGAAGCATGGAGCCAGCAGGAGCTCAGCGTCACTCACAGGCCTAAAGTCTAAGAGTCTGAAGGCCCCAGGTATAAATGAAACAAAATCCAAACTGCCGTGTTGCAATAGACATTGTTCCAGCACACTGTGTGTAAGTGCAACAGGATAGTTACCGGTGACCCTTATTTTGGCAGTATGGCGGTCTTGACCCAGGATGTTGGTGGCTTCACACGTGTACACTCCCTCGTCGTAGTTCCTCACAGACAGGAAGTACAGGCTGCTATTTCTCTGTCTATGTTGTTACAAAAAAGCAGGAAGCGATCACACACTCAAGGCCATGTGTCAATATATCTACTACCTTTCTCTCTGTAGTGTCGGGGTTGAAGGATATTAATTTCAACTCAGTGATGCAAATCAGAACAAAAACATCCCATGTGGTGAAACCGTGGGCCTTTTGTACACATGCTACTATCAGAAGAACACCGGGACTGTTGATTTGGGAGGTGACACATGATCAGTTTATCAGAGTCACACAGTTGAGAGCTCCTACGCGTGTGAAACAGTTCATACTGTACACACATACAGTATGTACCTATATAACCTGGTCTGATGTAGGGAAATGTCCATGGAAATACACTAGCACATTTAGCTCAGGAATCACCTTCACATCATAATATCTTGAAATATTGGCATTATTTTTTAGTTAGATGAGTGCTGTATGCATGCTCAACTATTGTTCTTCTTAGGTTTTATTCTTTCTCATCTCATCTTCATCCGCTTATCTGGGGTCGTGTCACTGGGGCAGCAGCTCAAGCATGGGGCCCCAGACTTCCCTTTCCCGAGCCACATTGACCAGCTCTGACGGGGGGAACCCGAGGCGTTCCCAGGCCAGTGTTGAGATATAATCTCTCCACCTAGTCCTGGGTCTTCCCCGAAGTCTCCTCCCCACTGGTCGTGCCTGCAACACCTCCCAAGGGAGGCGCCCAGTGGGCATCCTTACAAGATGCCCGAACCACCTCAACTGACTCCTTTCTAAGCAAAGGAGCAGCGGCTCTAATCTGAGCTCCTCACGGAATAACTGAAACTTCTTCACCCTATATCCCTAAGGGAGGAAGCCAGCCACCCTCTCCTGAGAAAACTCATCTCGGCCACTTGTATCCGTGATCTCGTCCTTTTGGTCATCACCCATCCCTCATGACCATAGGTGAGGATAGGAACGAAGATTGACCGATAGATCGAGAGCTTTGCCTTGCGGCTCAGCTCTCTTTTCGTCACAACGGTGCGGTAAAGCGCACGGAATACCGCCCCCGCTGCTCCGATTCTCCGGCCAATCTCACACTCCATCGTACCCTCACTCGCGAACAAGACCCTGAGGTACTTGAACTCCTTTAATTGGGCTAAGGACTCATTTCCTACCCGGAGTAGGCAAGCCACTGGTTTCCTGCTAACAGTCATGGCCTCAGATTTAGAGGTGCTGATCCTCATCCCAGCCGCTTTACACTCGGCCGCCATCCGATCCAGTGAGTGCGCAGGTCACAGGCCGATGATGCCATCAGGACCACATCATCTGCAAAGAGCAGTGATGAGATCCTCATACCACCGAACTGCAACCCCTCCCCACCACGACTACGCCTCGATATCCTGTCCATGAATATCACAAACAGGATTGGTGACAAAGTGCAGCCCTGGCGGAAGCCAACACCCACCGGGAACGAGACTGACTTGCTGCCGAGAACCCAGACACAGCTCTCGCTTTGGGAGTACAAAGATTGGCTGGCCCTGAGGAGAGACCCGCCCACCCCATACTCCCGCAGCACCTCCCACAGTTTCTCCCGGGAGACCCGGTCATATGCCTTCTCCAGATCCACAAAACACATGTAGACCGGATGAGCATACTCCCAGGCTCCCTCCAGGATCCTCGCGAGAGTGAAGAGCTGGTCCGTAGTTCCACGTCCGGCAGAAACCGCATTGTTCCTCTTCAATCTGAGGTTCGACGATCGGCCAAACCCTGCTTTCCAGCAACTTGGAGTAGACTTTACCAGGGAGGCTGAGAAGTGTGATACCCCGGTAATTGGCACACACTCTCCGGTCCCCCTTTTTGAACAGGGGGACCACCACCCCAGTTTGCCCCTCCTTTGGCACTGTACCCGACTCCCAAGCAATGTTGAATTGGCGTGTCAACCAAGACAGCCCCTCAACACCCAGAGCTTTTAGCATTTCTGGCTGGATCTCATCAATCCCTGGGACTTTGCCACTGTGGAGATGTTTAACTACTTCAGTGACTTCCATCAGGGAAATTGACGACGAACCACCATCAACCTCGAGCTCTGCCTCCATCACAGAGTGCGTGTTAGTCGGATTCAGGAGTTCCTCAAAGTGTTCCTTCCAATGTTCAACTACCCCCACAGTTGAGGTCAACAGAGTCCCATCCTTACTGTACACAGCTTGGATGGTTCCCCGTTTCCCCCTCCTGAGGTGCCGGATGGTCTTCCAGAAACACTTTGGTCTCTCCGAACTTCTCCCACACCCGCTGCTTAGCCTCCGACACGGCAGCGGCTGCAGCACTTCGAGCCTGTCGGTACCCTGCAACTGCTTCAGGAGTCCTCCGGGATAATTTATCCCGAAAGGCCTCCTTCTTCAGTCGGACGGCTTCCTTGACCACCGGTGTCCACCACGGTGTGCGAGGGTTACCGCCCCTTGAGGAACCTAAGACCCTGAGGCCACAACTCACTGCCGCAGCTTCAGTAATGGAGGCTTTGAACACCGCGCACTCCGGCTCAATGCCCCCAACCTCCACAGGAATGCTAGAAAAGCTCCGCCGGAGGTGTGAGTTGAAGATCCCTAGGCATAGGCGTCGATTACGGGGGGGACGGGGGGGACATGTCCCCCCCACTATTTAAAATACAAATTTTGTCCCCCCCACTTTAAAAAATGCGACCGAAAAAAAACCAAAAAAAACAACACATACTCAACCGAAATCGTCGAGTCTAAATCATGCGATAGGCGCGCACGAAGACATCCTCACAGTCACAGCATGCACAACAGCGGGCTGTGAGTGGAGCAAATGAGGGGGCGGGATTCTGATCATCAGTATCTCTCATTCAGTGCCGCGCCGTGCCGCGCGAGCACTTGTGGTTAATCATTCCAGCAGCAGGCCTACTACACTTGGCAGTTGGAAGGCAGCCTTGCACCTCGTTCTGACATACAGCGAGCGAGCGAAACGGCGACGAAAACTCGCGCGAGGGTGTCCTGATATGCAGCGTGACGATTTTGTCGCGAGTGTATTTTATTGGTTAAGAATCCAAACCAATCAAATCATCGAGGGATGTAAACACATTCAACAGGAAGCAGCGTGTACTTATCAACCAATAAGAAGTGTTTAGGGGCGGGACACCGCCTCGAAATGTCGTCCAGATAGAGACAACGCGAGCGATAAATAGCGATTTTTTTGTTGTTTTTATATCATCGCGAGGGGGCAGGCGGCTACGTGGGCTGTCTGTACACACAGCGTTATAATAAAGAAGTTTCAAGACAGCCAGCCAAAATTGACATTTTTATTCAGAAAATAGGCGGTCCTTTTTCTTCCTGTAAAAAGCATGTTTGTGACACTGGATAACGTGGAATATGGATACATCATCTAGCCTGCATGTGGAGGGCCACATAAGGTAAGAAATTGGTTTATGTAAACTTTTGCTGCTGGTTTTCTTTTGCTCGTGATGACGTCCATTGACCTGGCTAGGTTTACCCACGGTCCTAAGCGATTTGGTGATCATCTGATCTGGTTGGTGCTCCAGCTAGTATGCATTCATATATAGATTTGCAGCTAGTAGCAGCTACACACGCGGATTGCGGATTGCTATGCCAATGTGGTTATAGTTGTTTTTGTCTGATTGAGATATTTGACGTTGGACTTGGAGCCAGTGGTAGGCCTATTCCCCGACATAAACTATGTTCTCTCGTATAACCTGCTGTTGTGATTATCCTAAAACTCTAGGGGATTTTATTTGCGGGGCAATTTGCTCATGATGTAACGAGTGAAGTGTGAATTGGGTCCTTCGCGAGTGTTTACTGGTGGTCAGGATTTGGCAGATGCACCTTCTCCTCTGGGTGCTTTGTTTTTTCATTTTTTTAATGCAGCATAACATTATGCTAACCAGCAACCCTTGCCTCTTCTTCAAAAGGCTGATGCTCAGTAGTACCTTGTTTCATTTCGGTAAGCCTACCCCTTGTACAGTCTGCCATTGATTGTCTGGTAAACTTTGTTGATGTCAAGATAAGTGTTAAATTGCCAACACTTTTCTTTGTCCTGTGTGTATTAGTATTACATATCCCGAGCCAATACCCTGGTGTTTCCAACGTCGTTTTGCAAAACAAGCCAAAACACAAACTGGTTTTTCAACACCTGACAATACACTGCAGAGCATATTGTAATGCAGCGTTGAATGGATGAATAGCTTACATAAGGGTACCCACCACTTTTCAAACTACACTCAAGCTTATGGCTATTGTCCCCACCACTTCTAAAAACAAACTGACGCCCTTGTCCCTAGGACAGGGGCCTCCTGCAGACGTTCCCAATTCACCCACACTATTTGTTTGGGCTTACCAGGTCTGTCCAGAATCTTCCCCCATTCCCTGATCCAACTCACCACCAGATGGTGGTCGGTTGACAGTTCCGCCCCTCTCTTCACCCGAGTGTCCAAAACATGCCGCCTCAGATCAGATGACACGATCACAAAATCGATCATCGATCTTCGGCCTAGGGTACTCTGGTACCATGTACACTTATGAGCACCCTTATGTTCGAACATGGTGTTTGTTATGGCCAATCCATGACTAGCACAAATGTCCAGTAACAAACGACCACTCGGGTTTAGATCAGGGAGGCCGTTCCTCCCCACCACGCCTCTCCAGGCGTCTCCATCGTTGCCCACATGGGCGTTGAAGTCTTTATTATTCTCTACAAAATTTGGGACCTATCTCAAATTTTCCTACATTTTGCAGCTAAAGACTCCATTCCGTTTTGAAATGTTCAGATTAGCTTAAAATCGCGCACTTTTTTCAGATTTTTTAATTATTTTATACTTATATATATACTAAAGATATTCTACTTTTAAAATACTATTTTTTACAATGGAAGTCAATAGGAGGACGGCAGAGCTGTTGAGACACCCGATTTGGTTCCCAATTGGAATTCCTGTTCCGCCTCGAAACGCCACGTTAACTGACACCGCCCAAAGGACCAACCCAGAACAACTGGTTCTATGGAAAGCGAAGTGGTACAAAATGATTGACGAGCTGCGTGAGATTGCACACGAAAACAAGATATCCCTATTGTTTTGATCTTGTTATTTGATTCAGTGTTGTTAGTCATTGTTTTTCATGTAAAATAGTTAATTGCGTATTTGTAATTCATCAGATCTGAGTTCACGCCTGGATCTGTTGATTTGTTTATAATTTTGAATAAATACCATGCTTTGTTGTTGAATTGTTTTTGTGTCTATGCAACAGATTAACTTGCCGATCATCACAATGACAATCACGTTGGCTTATAGCTTATTTTATGGGCATGTCTTGCAACAGATAATAGATAATGGGTAGGCCTACTTCAGCTTTAAGGAAACAATATTTAGTTAATGGATTATTGATTTGGGTGAATTCATGAATGAAAAGGCATTCTGTACTGCTTAGTTCTTTTAAAATCATTTAAATCATGCAATTCTTTGGAACTAATAAAGAAATTACTCCACCTCTTGTCTGTTTTGTCTGATTGAGGCAATATAATTGGAGCGAGGGCATAACCTAACCCATTCCCAAGGGCACAAAGTGGATAAATTCAGGTTGCAAGGATGCATGAATGTTTTGGGGAGCGACGTTTGTCACATGAAAGTATGTTCATCCTGGGGAAAATGGACCATTACATATACTGAGCTATTCAATTACAAAAAAGATGGATATTATCCCAGGTATACTCCAGGCGGCAAAGTATTTTACAAATTCCAGAAGAAGGGCCCGCCCTTCCTGGGCCCCCGGTTTTTTTTTTTTTTATTTCTTATCTGGATGTCCAGCCATGGTAACACTAGGCCTACCTCAAAAATAATTCCCTGATCGCCAGCTCTAACTTGATAGCTAATTCAAATAAAGGACCGTGGTTTCTTGCAAGGAATCGTGACAAACAACTCTTGTTTCAACAGGTGCCTGCAATGTATTAATCTAGAAAACGAACAGGTGTGCGCAGGAAAGTAGTGGTTGGCGTGGATTCTTTTTGGAATTCCATGATAGTGCCCATGGAGGCCACTGTGGAACCCGAAAAACGAAATATGCAGGCACCGCCAGGTTTTATTGGCCTTGAATGGGGGTGACCTTGGAATGAATTGGTAACGTACCTTATTCTGTTGGAGTGTATATAGATTGCGTTTTTATCCATAGATTGTCTTGCTTTTGGACTCGCATTCCCCTGTCTGCTTTGACCATCAGGTTTCCCCAATCGTGCACAATGCCAATTCAGCAAGGCTCCTCCATTAAAAAGTCAGCAGGAATTATGGAGGTACGATTTGGGTCTTTTATTGCAATCAAACAGAATTAAGGTTTGCAGAGCAAAACTTCCACGCTGCAATCAAAAAATAGATTTGAGAGCCAGTTTTGGTTTCACAATCCAAAAAGTTTTTGTTTGCGATCCAAAAGTTTGTTGCAATCCAAAAGCTTTTTGCTTCTTGTTGAGCTGCATCTCATGGCGGGACCTACGCCCGAAAGATGTAAGAACG
>OLKM01003832.1:0-29205 GCA_900291075.1 Melanogrammus aeglefinus | reverse complement strand
CTGATAACCGGACCGGAGTAAGGAAGATTGCAGGAGTTTGCGCCCACAGTTCCTTGAATGTACGCATTGTATAAAGTCTAACAATGGAGAAACCAGAACTGGAGCACGACGTTGGACGACTCGTCTGAGGACGACATAAGAGAGAGAGAGAGCGCCACAACTTGACTCCAGGTCCTCCATTTCAACACATGTCCGACATTGGCATGTCTTTACCTTTTAAACGACAAGCATTTAAAGACAAAAGCATATTAAAGACAACATTTGCATGTCTTTAGCTTGTGAGCGGGAGTGAACGCTTAACGTCACTCAATGAAAGTGAACGCTGAATTGGCTGTAATCACGCGTCAGTCACGCGAAAGTTGCGTCAAAAGTTGAAAAAATTTGAACTCGAGCGGAATACTGTCCGCAAACAAATCCACGTGAACGCGCTCGCCAAGAACACGGCGAAAGTGTGGCGCGACAAATCAAGCCATTTGTCGCCCGTTTCTCTCGCGAAAATTTTCGCCCGATACGCGTCTCTACGTTCACTTTGTATGGATCTTGTCGCCCCGTCGCGTTTGGTGTGAACGACACGGTAATGCACAAGATAGACTGTTGAGATTTGTGCGCAGAGCCGCCGCGTGCGTTTCACATAACAGGCAAGCGCGCGCACGGGGCACAAAGAGATGGGGCTGTCGCCTCCTCTTCAGATTCGGGATCGGAGGAGCGGAAGAGAGATAACCACATAGTGTTGATTACCGTCTCGATCTGAAACGAGCTAGTAATAACTTCTTTCGATGTATAAAAAGCCCGGGATTCGCGGCGTAATATGGCCCGAAGACTGCGTCCTCCTTGTAATTCTAAAGTACAAGAAGGTCTCAGGAGAGTAGCAGCACAGGTCGTGCTCAACCTCTTAGCTGACGTCAGGGCCAGCAGCACAAGCTGTCTCTGGCTGACACAAACGTTGAGGGGCACCCTGGTCAACGAGGCTTTCAAATGGGGCTTTAACCAGTCGCGCAGCAACGACAGTGTTATAAATCCCATTGTGTGAGTGATGAAGAGCGCGTCACGGGTTCGCTCTCTCCTCACACCCTTTTAGGAAGCGCTTCATTAAGCGGTTGACTAATAAAACAGTTTTATCCCCGACACACTCTCTTCGTGGCGGCATGATGAAACAGCAGCCGGCTACGTTCTTAACCTGCGTGCTAAAAGCCAGCCCTCTTTCCATAAAGTGACTGGAGGAAAGAGGAGCACTCTGCGGCAAAGGGCAGGAGATGGGATACACCACCCCTCTCCGTGCACCATTCTCTGTGAAGAAGCCGCCCATCTTAGCCGAGAGTAACACGCTCTGGTGTGAGTCAAGGCTCTGGCACCCTGGATGGTCACGTCCGCTCCGTCTCCTGGGAGAGGCCGCAAGACCCTCTGACGATGACTCGCGCTCCAGCCAGGGCCGGCGCCACAAGCGCTGGCCGATCTCTGTGGTAACTTCCTTGATATTGCTCCCCCCTGCCTGTGAGAGAGCGTCTCCAGCCGCCAGGGATGGAGTACCTCGGCGGCCCGAGAGCAGACGCTGGAGGCAGAGAAACCACGGTGCACCTGATCGCGCGTCTGCGGTGCTATGGAGAATCATACACAGCCACTCCTCTTTGGACGCGTGTCCAAGACTTTGGGGAATCGGGGGACGGGTGGGAAAGCGTACAGGAGTGTGTTCGGCCACGTTCCCTGTGAGGCGAACGCATCCACCACCGAGCGGGGATTGTCCTTCGCGCTGAGAGAGAGAACCACAGCTCGGCACTGTGTGTTCTCCGCGTGGCGAATAGGTCGACCTCCGCCTTCCCAAAACTCGCTCCATATCTGAATTCATCAGATCGTGGGCACGTCAGTCCAGCCTCCTTGGTGGGGAATCATGTCGGCCCCTCTGTTCCAAGACACCACGCGGGATGTACGCTGCTCTGATGGAGAGCAAGTGTGGCGTGCGCCCAGCATAACAGCTGTCCTCGCCTGATGCTCAGCAGCTGTGCCGAGCGCACGCCCCCTTGCGATTTTGTATACTGCTGTCGCCTTGTTGTCCGTGCGAAATCATTTACGTGTTGATTTCATCACATTGGGGCAAAGTTGTTGGGACCACCTTCCACACAGTGAGAGCTCCAATGCGTTTTATCATGGCATGGTCCACGGGGGGCGGCCAAACGCCGCCCACCATGTGGAACTCGCATTGTTCCTACCCCAGCCCGACAGAGAAGCATCCGCTGAAGGACTGAGAATGTGTGACGTTGCTTGCTGCCAACGGACCCCTCCTCGCGAGAGTTTCGGGGTCGCCCAGTGGGTCAAATCGGGCCCACTTGATTAGGTGGAATGTCACTCTGCGCCGCCGTTGACGCGCACCGGGTCGATGCGCAGGCGAGAAAACCATCTGTCTGCAGCCGCCTATGTGAAGCAGGCCCAAGTGGCAACCACCGTGTGAGCGGCCGACCATCATGCCAGGCAGCCTCATGACAGAGAGGGCTGTCACGACGCTGCCCGGGGAGACAACGGCGGAGGGAGAGACCACAACGTCTCCAATCCTCTGCTGTTGAGAGCCGTGCTCTCATTACAGCTGAATCCAGCTCTACCCCCAAATACATCACAACTCTGTGAGGGGAGGGGGAGCTTTTCTTCCAGTTTATGGCGAAGCCTAAAATTCGACAGTGTGAATTACAGGTTTTTTTGTTTTGAATAGCCGCTTCCTTCCCTTGGAGATGTGAGCCATCATAAGCAAGATCGTCCAGAGTAGAACAGTACTCTCATTGCCTCTGTTGCGTGCAGCGGCTTGGAAGCCGTTCTCCACGGCACTGGAGAACGTTCGTGGGGCCTAGAGGAATAGGCCGAAGCGGGAGACGGTGATTGTACTGGTTTAGTGTGACCCTTTGGAATGAGGACACGCAGAGATTTCCTGTGTTTTGGGATCACTGTGACGTGAAGTAGGCGTCTTCACAATCTATTTGATGTGAACCAGTCGCCCGGTTTTAACACACTGTAACACTCGTCTGATTGTTACATATGAAACGGCCTCTCCGCGATGCATTTGTTGCATGGGGCTAGACGTCGGAGGAACTCGTCTCAGGACCTCCTGGTTTCTTAGGAGAGCGTCACAACGGGAATAAATCCCTGTTTCCTCCCCCTGCGGACCTGCGGACATTGCACGTCTTTTCTCTTTTAAAGACTAGCTGTAGCTCGCCAAAAAAGTGTTACAGCTAGTGATCCTTGCATGAAGCGTTGTTTCCACAATCCCGTTGAAAAGCGAACGGAACGAGGTGAACTGCAGTGAAGTGAACCTTGCTGATCAGCTGTACATCATCGTTGGCCAGGCTGCATTCGCGTTCAGCCATTCGAGTAATGTCTCCAAAACGGCCGTGGCAGCTCTCTGTTGCGAATCTGCTGTCATGCAAACGAGTCCACCTTGAAGCCCCTGCTCGCCGCTGCGAGGGGGAATGCTCCTCGCAGCCCATAGGAAGCATTTGCCGACAGTTTTCTGTGGTGTAAATTATTCGCACAGATACGCGTCCTGCTTCGTTCAGTTTGTGATAATATTGTAGCTCCCTCCGTCGCGAGCTGGTGGGACGCGCACGGAGGAATAAACACTGCGGCTGAGTATTGGCAGACTGCCGCCGTGTGAACGACCTGCGTTGTCATTCGTAGAGCACAGAGCACGTTTTAGCGGCCGTCCCGTCCACCTCAGATTGCCATGCAGGATGTGTGGTGAGGGAGAACCTAATGTAGTGTATTGCCGTCGATCATGAATACGAGGTAGTATTGACGCCTTGGTATAATGAGTGGCGATGTCGGAGCGTGTTATGCAGTACTGGGTCCGAACCTGTAGTTCTTGGCGTTAACTGGGTGCTGGAGGTGGCAGACAGCTAGCTCACTCTCTTAGTTGACGTGAGGTTCCCGCTGCAAACGCTGTCTTGCCTGCCCACAAACTTGACGGGCAATCTGGTGCAAGAGGCTTCAAATGGGCCTTAAGCCACTGCGCGCAGCACCATGTGTTCGCCTGCCTCTGCCGCCGCTTGCGACGCGCGTCAGCGGGTCTGCTCTGCCGGCGAGGCAGCCTTTTAGGAAGCGCTACATGAAGGGCTGGCTCGACTAAATAGAACAGTTTTATTCGGCCTGAACCTATCTGTCATGATGGAAGATGCAGTCGTGTAAGTTGTTAATCGTTGCCGAAACCGGTGCGCTCTTGCCATAAGTGGGCTGTGGGGAAAGAACAGCACTTCTTGCGGGCAAAAGGGCAGGAGATCGGTCTCCACCCGCTTCTCCGTCGCGAATGCCATCGTCTTGAAGAGCCGCGCATTTTAGCCGAGTGACCCGCTCTGGCGCGAGTCAGCTCTGGCACCCTGATTGGCCGTACGACCTCCTGGAGAGGCGCGGGCTGCCTCTAGGCGCTCGCGCGTTTGGCTGTCCAAGACGCAGCAGGCGCTGGCTGATCAATATTAGGTCTTCTATGATCGCTCCTTGCCTGTGAGTAGTGGGAGATGCGCCGCCAAAGGAGTTCCTGGGCGGAGCCGACAGCAGTTAAGCTGGGAGGTGGGGAAAAAACAGCGGCGTTGCAGTCGTGCGTTGCGGTGCTCTGAAGAATCAGTACACAGGCGGTCCTCTTGGACGGGTCCAGACTTGGGGTTCAGGGGGAACGGGTGGGAAAGCGTACAGGCCGTGTGTTCGGCCACGGTCTGTGAGCGAACGGCATGCACCCCGAGCGGGGGATGTCCTTCGCGCTGAGAGAGAACCACAGCTCGCACTGTGTGTTCTCGCGCGTGGCGAATAGGGTCAGCCTCCGCCTTGGCAGACTCGCTCCATGTCTGATTCATCAGATCGTTTGTTCACAGTCCAGCCATCCTGGTTGCATCATGCATCGGATGCCGCTCTGTCTGTAGACAGCGTGGATGTACGCTGGTCTGTGGGAGTGGCAAGTGTGCGGCTCGCACGGAGCCCCCGAGCTTCACCGCAGAGACAGCTGCACAGAGCGGGGTCCAGCGGCGGTACACGCCCTGTAACCTCCGGGTCTGTCAGAGACCCTCTGTCTTCGTGACCTGGGCGTTGGGGGGCCTGAGGCATGGGCACCGCAAGGGCCAAGGTTTGCGGCTACCCTGGCGATAATGCCCGGAAGCTCTGCACCAAAGCTCCAACCACTGGAAGTGAGGTGGTGGCAGAGACGGGCACAGTTGCTGCTGCCCCGGGCTCCGGCCCCTCCATTCGGAGAGGGGAAGCCGGGGGAGACACCCCCTCCTCGCCGCGGTCGGAGTCGTCCGACTCCGCGCCCGCAAGGATGGAGAGGGCATCATCGAGCGGTATGGAGAAGTCGTCGGCACCTTCGGCGATGACGGCGGCAGTGTCGGCTCGGCGCTGTCGGTATTCCGCCGACAGCGCCTTACAATGCTGACATAAGCAGAGCGGCGAGAGCGCCAAGAGGGCATGTTCATGCCCCAGGCAACCCTCGCACACTTCGTGGCCGTCTTCAGGCAGGATGTAACCGGTGTTACAGGACCTGCAGATGCGGATCGTCTCGGAGTCCATGGTATATTCAGTATGCTAGGATCGCTCCTGAAGAAAATGGGAGCAGATCGTCCGCCGGCGCCCGAGTATATGTGTGGCCCGCGGACGTGATTGAGGCCCACGCTGTTGGTGGGCGGGGATTACAAAATTTTCAGTGCTACGGCTCACGCCTAGGGATAACCCAATTGCGATAGCCTTAAAAGGCGAAGCCTATACGACTTAGAACTGATTTGCAGCACGGCATGCCCGTGCCCGGCAGCGGGCACGGGCGGCGGGCGCGTTCACGTTTTGCGGCGCGTCAAATGCTGCTCGAGTTGAAATATTTCAACTTTTCGGCAGCAAACGCTTGATGACAGCCAATCAGCGTTCAACAGCGTTGCCACTGAGTCGTTGCCACTGAGTGACATGCCGTAACAGCCAATCAGTAATTGTCGTACTGAGTGAATGAATAGTGAATAGTATTAAAATGAATGAATTAGTAGTAGTAGTAGACTACTAGTACTATTAGTAGACTACTAGTACTATTACTAGTAGTAGTAGTAGTAGTAGTAGTAGTAGTAGTATTAGTAGTATTACTGCAAAAACTCGGTACATTAATGAAGTGAAATAGCACCATAGACCACCATCTAGAGTTCTACATTAACGCCTATTACTTTAACATGTGCCACATTGCACTTTCTCTCCCTGCTTTAAACTTGGTGTGACTCATTCCCATAGATAGAGGTACTGATTGATAGAGGTTCTGGTATAGGCCTACTATGTTATGTTTCCAAGCTGATATTCACTTTGAAAACTGGTTCTCTTTAGGTAGATTTATTTTTTTATGTTCTAGTTGTTTTCTCTTAAACTGCACAAAGAATATTAATTCAGAAGCTTTCACTTCATTCCATTTTTATTTATATGGTCCTTGTGGTTAAGGAGGTTTTCAACTTGGCATGCAGAGTTGAGCAAGAAAGCTAAAAATTGGCCCGAAATTGCTTGTAAGTCACAAGCAAGTCTTTCTCCCATCACAAGGAGTCTAGGATACCAGGTCACGGATTAGTAGTATTCCATGCTCTCCCATGGGGCCACTGAGAGGGTCAATGTCCTATGCATCTCTAATAATTATAAGCAATGAAAACTAAACAGTACACTAACAGTACACTAAACAGTTATTAAACTAAAATGCAAAACTATGCAAAACAATTAGTTAATCAATATAATAAACAATCACTAAATATGAATCTAAATATATGATATCTAAATCCTAATAATATCTAAGTCTAAATTACAATATGGCAAAAGGCACTAACAGTGACCATCTGACAAAAGCACAAATCTGACAATAGATGGATTCTATCCGACAACCTCTTGCCTACAGAGCAAGCGTCTCTATCGATGCATTGCGATCGTAAAAGCGTGGCCATCTGACAAAAGCACAAATCTGACAATAGATGGATTCTATCCGACAACCTCTTGCCTACAGAGCAAGCGACTCTATCAATTGGGCCACGTTGACCACAATGTTATAACTGGATTTACTAATATATATCTATATGACGCTGCAACTAACAACAAATGAGAGGCTAAATCCTTGTTTTTCTACATTTTACGGCGTTTTTTACGTCCTAATGGAGGTGATACGTGACTAAATGATGGCGTTTTCTGGCGGGGTTGGCTTGCCATACGAAGCTGCCCCTGCATCTCTGCATGTTAGTTGTCGGGCCGAGCCCCTCCTTCTCCCGCTATGATTAGCAACCCACACAGATTGAAAGTTAAACGCGGGAACAATTGGCATAACAATGGATACAGTTAAACCAACAGTTAAAACAACTGGATACAACGATAAAAAAACACAACACAAACACACTTAAAGAGTCCCAGGCTAACATGCTACAATTAACATTCAACATTACAATTTTGAAAAGGCAAACTACACTATTTCAGTGTTTTAGTTAGTTTTAAGCCTGGCCCAAAATCTACTGCTGCCACTTAAATTGACCTTGCAGCAGCAGATGCCACTACCAGAGATACGGAGACTAGCAAAGACACAACAGAAAACTGTGTGTGTGTGTGTGTGTGTGTGTGTTGTGTGTGTGTGTGTGGTGTGTGTGTGTGTTGTGTGTGTGTGTGTGTGTGTGTGTGTGTGTGTGTGTGTGTGTGTGTGTGTGTGTGTGTGTGTGAGTGAGTCCTCCCATATTAAGGTGTAAACCACGTAACAAGTGGTCAACAGAAGACAATGTTTTAATCCCCTTGTTACTTTTAGATTATGTTACTTTTAGCCTTTCGGACTGGGTGTCAGGCTAGGGAATTTAAAAACAGGCATCCTTGGTTAGAGTGGAGGGAAAAAAAGTTAGGTAAATGTCAGCCAACATGCAGTTGGTATACACAATTGAAATTCATATAAGTTAATCACTATGCAAACGACCGTATAGCTAATTCATGGTCATTTTTAAGGTGCAGTAATTTCAGACTTTTACCCAATTCAATTACTGTATGGTATGTTAGATAACAACAGTAAGAGCTCAAATTAGAGCAATTGAAAGAGTGAAACATTATTCTCCTTTCATCTCCTTCTCATGCACTGGTTAGCCATGGTTGTAAACAGTTCATTAAATTATTTTGAGTAGATTTTGATCTTGTTAAGCATGTGCTATTGCTACTATAGATATACAAAGGACAACTTGTCATTTTTGTGTTCTATTTGTTCATACTGTTATTAAAACTGATAAACCTATTCAGCTTTCCATGATTGTTGATAATCGTTATCTTACATCAGCGGTGGGGTGGGTTTGTGGGAGGCTGGGAGGAAATCATCACAGTATACCCACTACAATAAAATAGACTACACCACTGGATATAAGTGATTATCGTCAAATGAATGGGAAGCATGCAAACCATAAACTGTGTATGTTAGGGGAAAATGGGTCGGCTTAGCTCAGGAGCATTGTAACCGAAAGGTTGCATGGTTGACTCCTACCGTCGGTGTGTCAATGTGTGTTTTTACTGATGTTGTCGCTTTGGATAAAAGCGTCTGCCAAATGCCCTAATGGTAATTGTAATTGAAAAACCGTGCACTAGCAGGGACTGTTTTTGAAACGGCAGATCATAAATACCTTGTATGTGGCTCCATGTCCGAAACAGCCCCGACCGAACAACAAATTTTAATTTTGAAACGGCAGATCATAAATACCTTGTATGTTGCTCCATGTCCGAAACAGCCCCGACCGAACAACAAATTTTAAATGTCGCGCTTTCCCATAGTTCAATGCGGCATGTTGATCACCGAGTTATTCAACAACCATTTGAAATTCTGATTTATACACACATACAAAACGGCAATATCACCAAAACATTGGCGCATATTCGAAAAATATTCAGTGACACATTTTTGAAATAGATTAGTTTGTCAGTTGTTATCATTTGTGTAACCGCTAAGGGAGCCACTGGATCACGGATTGATTACTTCTGTCGAGCCTAACATTAACGTCATATCCATGCGCCCCTCTGGTCGCAAACTGTTAAAGAGAAAGATGGACATAACCCTGTGAAAAACATAATATAAATATAATATACATCTGTTCATGCTGGTTTTTAACGACGAATTGTGCCGAGGTAATGCAACAGCAATACCTTGGTTACAATCATCTGACATGTGGATGCTAAGGCGAACATTGGAAATAACCGGTAAAGAAAACCCTTTATTCTTGTATACCACCGCTTCATTTAAGTAGGCTACATCAATGGAAACGAATCATTAATATCTGAGTAATCACCTGTAAACAGAGCGCTCATGTATTGGCATTAACTTGTGGCTTGATGACACAAATTATAGTTTGTCAATAGACGTCTAGAATGACGATCAGAATGACCACACTTCTGCAACGGACGCGGCTTCTCTTGAGAGCGCACACATGTCTTCGCACAGCAATTGCTACCTCAGTTCAAGGGCATCTGCCGATGAAAACCATCCTTAAAAAGTGCTATCTCTCAACCAACGACAAACGACCTGCATCTTCCTCACCCATGGGTATGTGACTACATCACCTTGTTCACTGGTTGGATTCATTGCTGTCAATTATATTTTTGACTCAATTCAATACTGTAAATAAAGGTGAATTTGTTTCAAGCTCCGTGTAGTGTGTCACTGAGGAGTCACACTTGCGGAGAGCTTCGGCCTGAACATGCTGGGGAGAAGGTGGCCCTCTATGGATGGGTCCAGTACCTAAGGTGTCAAGACAGTTCAACTAACCGTTCAACCTTTGTCTCACTGGAGTTGACGACTCTCAACATGGGCCCTTGTGTGGGACATTCTAGAATAAGCCTAATCGTTTTAATGTTCTCTGCAGGCAGGATTTGTTTGTTATCCTGCGAGACTACAGCGGCCTGACTCAAGTTTTGATATCTCAGGATGACGTATGAACCCTCCCACGTTGCACCACATAATTTATTCTCTCTCTATTGCATTCATTTTATTGTGTCATCCAACAGTTGAATACGTAAAAGAATCAACTTTCTAATAACGGGGTTTCTTGTCTCTCTTTCATCTATTTAAAGGGCAGTTTGAAAGAAAAACTAGGTGAGCTCACAGTCGAGTCCGTCGTCAAGGTTATTGGAACAGTCAGACAGAGACCAGAAGGCCAGGAGAACACTGTGAGTGTGTTAGTATGTGGTTGGTTTGTGTGAAGGAAAGAGTGTGGAACCATCTGGCTGGTCTGTCTGGTGAATCCCTTCTCACGTACACATGGTTTCACAGGTCATTCTCATTTCACTCGATGCTAGATGCCCTTCTCTATATAATTGTAATTTTATAAACATCAAGTCAATTCTTTTTTTAGAATTAACATTTAGAACTATTGTAATGTTTGGTGTGGCTGTGTTTTTTCTAGAACATACCGACAGGGCACATCGAGGTTCTAGCTGAGAACCTGGAGGTGCTGAACACATGCCGAAAGCTGCCTTTTGAAATCAAAGATTTTGTAAAGGTGGGTGGACACTCCCTGTAAGATGTCCATTATTGAATGTATAAAACATACGCTCCAGTATTGAATTTAAAATAGTATGCTCCAATATTGAATTTTTAAAGCATACGCTCCAATATTGAGTTCATAAAGCAAATGCTTGATTATTGAATCTATAAAGCATACATTCAATATTGGAGCACCTAGAAAAATGTCCTGCTGTCCCAGCCTCATCTGTATGACTAAATACTGAATGACTAAATGTAAAATAAACACACAATATTAGCTATTTTTCTTATATTTTCCAAACGTTGGAGCTGTGTCATAATAAACTATCCTCTATCTCATAAACCACTGGGAACAATGAAGAAAAAGCTTAATGCAACCATTATGAATGAACGTTATGATCCTGCATATAACTTGTATCCGGAGACTGCATCACACAGGGGTGCTGTTGGATTTGTGTTGGTGCAGAAGTCTGAGGCCCTGCGCATGCAGTATCGCTACCTGGACCTGCGCTCCACCCAGATGCAGCAGAACCTGCGTCTCCGGTCCCAGCTGAGCATGAGGATGAGGGAGTACCTCTGTCATCAGCACGGTACCAAGATAGTCACGCTAGCTGGGCTCAGTCCAACAACCACCTCATTCTAGGGAAGATGTATACATTATGTACTGGTTAGAATTTGTACATAATTAACAATGTAAAAAATACTTCATGTTTTTCATATTTACACACAAAAACACATGATGTATTTTTAATTTATTTTTTATTCCTCTTTAGGTTTTGTGGACGTTGAGACTCCTACTTTGTTCAAAAGGACCCCAGGGGTAGGTCTATTTAGTGATTGATGATTTTAAGCTTAGGCCCTCTGGCAGTAGATGTCTGACAATAGTTTATATAATATTTTCAATAGTAGAAGGACATGAAACTGTTAAGCTATGAGTCATGAAATTCAGATTCATACGTTATTGTCTATCTGCAGATTGACAGAAAGTAGCTAACATCAAACATAAAAATAAGACAATATCCACCTGATATAAAAGAAGATCAAAGTGCAATGTGTGTTAAGTGCATCTCTCGCTCTGTCTCTGTCTTCTCTCTCTCTCTCTCACTCTCTCACTCTCTCTCTCACTCTCTCTCGCAGGGAGCTAAGGAGTTTTTGGTTCCATCCAGAGAACCCGGTCGGTTCTACTCCCTCCCTCAGAGTCCCCAGCAGTTCAAGCAGCTGTTAATGGTGGCTGGGGTGGACAGGTGGCCACTTTAAAACCCTTTCTCTCTCATATCTTACAAACGGCTGCATGCTAAACAAGTCAATATGCATCCACATTTGTTGGCAGTGCTCCACTGCTTTAGGTCAAAGTTTTACACATCTCTCTCTCGCTCTCTGTATATAGCTATATTGGTCGCACTCTTACACCTCTCTCTCTCTCTCTCTCTCTCTCTCTCTCTCTCTCTCTCTCTCTCTCTCTCTCTCTCTCTCTCTCTCTCTCTCTCTCTCTCTCTCTCTCTCTCTCTCTCTCTCTCTCTCTCTCTCTCTCTCTCTCTCTCTCTCTCTCTCTCTCAAAAAACCGGCAGGTACTTCCAGTTTGCTCGCTGCTACAGGGACGAGGGGTCCAAACCAGACCGACAGCCTGAGTTCACGCAGGTAGATCGGAGTGGAGAAAGAGGGCGGGGCTGATTGAGTGGAAAGAGGGCGGGTCGACTCGGGGAAGTGGTTCCCTTCTGACAGGTAGCAGGAACTAATGCTGTTCAGAAGGGGGAGGGCACAACCTTCAAATTAATAAAAGTAGTGTCAGTGAAACATTAAATTGTCAAGTAAAGTACGTACCGACTTCCCAGCGGGTAGAAGGGCTAGTCATATCAGGACATTTTTTATGGATATTCAGGACATGTCAACAAATAGATTCATCATGCGCCAAGATCTCACAGCTAGACTAACCCCCCCCCCCTATGTGTGTGCCCTAGGTGGACATAGAGATGTCGTTCGTGGAGCAGGCGGGGGTCATGGCGCTAGTGGAGGGGCTCCTGCGGTACTCATGGCCCCCGGAGCTGGGTGGCCTCAGCCAGCCTTTCCCCTGCATCACCTACTCAGAGGCCATGAGGGACTACGGCTCAGACAAGCCCGACACTAGGTTCCACATGAAGGTCTGGGAGTGTGTGTGCGCCTGTGTGTGTGTGTATGTATGAGAATTACCTTAATAATTATTATCAATCCCAAATGGGAATTTTAGGAATTTTGACAAATTTTTAAATGAATGCATTAAATATGCATTGTGAACTCGCAAAATGCACACTGCTTTTGTGTGGGCGTTGCAAGTGTGTGTGTTTGTATGTGCATGTGTGTGAGTGCTATTCAATGATATTTAATCTCTGTCAAGCTGGTTGACATCAGTGAGGTGTTTGTGAACACGAAGATAGAATTCCTCAAGTCAGCTCTCGGCCAATCAGAAGGCTCCATCCAGGCCATCTGTGTCCCTGACGGAGGGGTATGGAACAATGTTTTTAACTTGCATGAAACCCCATATACCAAGTGAATCACAGTTAAATAGTGTCATATATTCATGTAAAGTGTATGAATTGGTAATGTCTTGTCTAAAAAACTATCTCTCCTCTTGCTCGACAGAGACTTTTAAAATCCAAAGATTTGGAAGCGCTCAAAGAGACGGCCAGGAGTGTGTTTGGACAGGTACGTCACACCCTTGAATCGAAGCAAGTACGAATAAACAACGAAAACATAGAGGGAGAATGTTGGGTGTACTGCCATCGACTACCCATTGTTCTCAAGTTATTGCTTTAAAATCGGTTGAAGCTTTTAATAAAAGCTTCAAGGCATTATAAAAGCCTTTTATAATGCCTGCAGAATTAGACACTCCATAGAAATATCCCCATATTGTTTAAACACATAGGTTCAATGCTTATAAGCTAGTATCACTGGGAGTGTAAGGTGTAATGTAATAGTGTTACTACAGTACTCGGCCATACTACCCCTTCCTCTTGTCTCATCTTGGTGACGTGTCCGTCCGGTTGGGGTTCGTCTGTAGGAGCTGAGCGTGCTGGCAGTGAGACCAGAGGGCACACTGAAGAGCCCCCTCAGTAAACATCTGTCCCCCTCCGACACCGAGGGTCTCCTGGGGGAGACCGGGGCCCGGCCAGGGGACCTGCTGCTGGTCTCGGCCTGCAGCCTCCACACCGTGGTAGGTCACAAGGCCTGGGGGTTTGTTCAGCTCACGCTGGTTCTTCTGGTGCTCGGGTCAGCTGTAGAACCAGGAGAGAGGAGAGGGGCTGGGGTCAGCTGTAGAACCAGGAGAAGGGGCTGGGGTCAGCTGTAGAACCAGGAGGAGAGAGGTGACGGGGAGAACATAAAAATGTTTTTTTTGAGTCGTTATCTTTAATTAAATAACCAACCAGTATTGTCTCTCTCTCTCTCGCTCTCTCGCTCTCTCTCGCTCTCTCGCTCTCGCTCTCTCTCGCGCTCTCTCGCGCTCTCTCTGCGCTCTCTCTCGCTCTCTCTCTCTCTCTCCCTCCCCTCTCTAGCGCCCCCTGCTGGGTAAACTGAGGCTGCAGTGTGCTGAGCTCCTGGAGGCCCGGGGTGTCGCCCTGAGGGACCCGACAGCGTTCCACTTCCTGTGGGTTGTGGACTTCCCGCTCTTCCTGCCCAAGGAAGGAGAACCAGGGTCTCTGGAGTCCGCCCACCACCCCTTCACAGCCCCCCTGGCCCAGGACGCCCACCTGGTCTACACAGAGCCCCTGCAGGTAAGGCCGATGCTTTGTGTGTGTGGGGGCACTCATGTTTTAAGAGCCCGTCCACACGGGCGAAAACGATCCGTTTTCGTTTTATGCTGTTCAGGAATATCTCTGTAAAGACGGATTCATTGTGACACCGCATCGAGCTGTAGAAACGCTGTGGTACACATTCCAAGCCCATAAGGGAGCTGCTTCTGCTACAGAACTCCAGCAAAAATCAAGAAGAGGAAGAAGAGGCGAGCATGCGCGTAAAGCCTGCTCGCTGTTTACAAACATACAGTCTGAGAAGAACAGGCCCCGTCCAGACGGGCGAAAAGGATCTTACAGACACGAGGAGATTCAACCTTTAAATTTAAATTGAGCAGAAATACTTTTTAATGTACAGTTAGTAATTCAATTTATCAAGGGGCTGTATTTAAAGCTACAAAAAGAATCAAAATAAAAATGGGGGGGCAATGACGTCATCGTTTGCGTTTCAGGCGTCCACACGAATCCTAACACGAAACCGCATAGGTCAGGAGGATATATTTGAAACCCCCCTGGGACATGGTTTCAGAAAAGTGCGGTTTCGGCCGCGCGGAACGCCAGATCTGTCTGGACGTCCGAAAGGCATAAGACGTATGCGTTTCACCAAAAAATCGGCTCCGTGTGGACGGGGCCTTAGTCTGTTTTTATATTTACTAGACCGTACCCCTGCCTGAAATGTCTATTTTTGGAGTGTGGAGGAGGTGATTTCATATTGCCATATGAAAGGTCACAGGTCCCATCCCTGATGCCCACAGTCTACAGTCTGAAGAGACTAGTGAATGTCCGGTCCTAATGGGACCGGTGTCCCCCCAGGTGCGCGGGCAGCACTATGACCTGGTGCTGAACGGCTGTGAGGTCGGAGGGGGGTCCATACGCATCCACAAGGCCGCTGAGCAGCTCCACGTGCTGAAGAACATTCTCAAGGTCGGCCGCTGAACACAACAGAAGCAGCATGCTTTCACTTTCAAATAGCTTACTTTAGCTACTTTTATCTCAATTTAGCTTTATTTTGCTGTGCTTCAGAAGGTGAACGCTAAAAGCATGCCGCACCGAACTTTGCCAATCCAGACATGAACATAGTTTTTACGGGGTTTTTTTTTACAATTTGAATTTTGTTGCAAATAAGTTTCTTTTTTTTCTTTGCTGCAATTGTATCCAAGCTAAATGGATATATATTTAAAAAACGGTATCCGTGTTTTCATGCACTTCTGATTCTGATAATTTTGTATATAGATATACTATGATTTTAGTCCTTATTTGTTTAAATATTGCATTCCTATCATAATTATATTGTCATAATATCTAGATCTACTGTGTTCTCTTCAGGAAGATGTCTCTGTTCTCTCGCACCTGCTGGAAGCACTGGACTCCGGAGCGCCCCCACATGGAGGTATCGCGCTAGGTCAGGTTCAGCTCATTTACTATTATTGGCCTAGCAATCGATTGCCTAGGAATGCATTTACCTTCAATACAAATTAAAACCAAACGTGCATGTCTCATTGGGCAAAACACATGGTATAATTTTATTTGCAATGCTTGTCTGGGGGTTACAGTGTTTAATTTTCTTACCAAAAGTTTCTGGGTTCCAGAACGTTGGAACCCAGTTATTTAAAAACAACTAGTGTCTCCATTGTCTCCATATTCTCGATACATAGTACCATCCCCGCTACTGTTCACCTTGTTGGGATCTTATTGTTTAATCATCTCATCCTTTATTCAGGTTTGGACCGACTCATCTCCCTCATGGTCAGGGCCCCCAGCATCCGTGACGTCATCGCCTTCCCCAAGTCCTTCCGGGGTCACGACCTCATGAGCCAGGCCCCGGACTATGTTTCGGAAGAGGACCTGAAGCCGTACCACATTTCCGTCACCTGGCCCCCTGCCAAAACGGAGGAGAAATGAAAAGAAATAATCAAAAGATGACCTAGATCCCAGATCACTTCCTGGGCGACGCGTTCCCCAGAGGGAAAGAGAAGAAGAAAAAGGTGGAAAGCTGTGCAGAATGGGGTGATGGACTAGCTGGAATGATGTGTATTCCATGCGTCCCAAAGTACATTATTTTACACAGTACATTATTTTACACATAACATTAAGGACGTTAGGGCGCAGGTAAGAGGAACTACACTATGGTATGAATTTGGCTCAAAGATACAAAAACTCGCAATACTAAGTAACATTTACTGTTCTAAACACGGTGAAAAAGGAAAAAGATCATAGATCAGTCTAGCAGTCAAGATGGACATGTTTGTGTGAGATGGACCCTTCAGCAAGACAATGTTGATGAATCAATAATAATTCACAGAAACTGATTACACTTGGTTTGTATCAATCATGATGAAGAATAAATATATGTTCATTATTTTTAATAGCATCACTGATGATTGATTAGAGTATTAAAATATTGTAGATATCTAAATATATCTATGTAATATATCGAATGCATGTAGGTGATTACGATAGAGTGGAGTACCATATCGGTAGAAATTGATTACATAAAGCGAAAAATGTATAAACCATTGACTTTACATTTATATTTAAATATATTTTAATCTATTAATATTCAAAATAATTAAAACATAAACTAATACAAAAAAAGACCGTTCTCCGACGACGTTGGCGGTAACCCCGGAAGAGAAACACGCACTCGATGACGTGCACTGCACCCGTCAGCCCCGCCCATTGTAAACGTATAGAGAAAATGACAGAGATGTGATTGTTCAATGGTTCAGCTTTCTTCACATTAAAATGAAAAACCCGTTCATGCACTGTACCTGGAGGAGTTAACAGATCACATGGGGCTTGAGCTATACCTCTAGAGGCGGAATGACAGCACGAATAGCAACGACACTCGCGTATCCTTTTGTTTGGTTAGCTTAATTTTGTTTTGACAAATCTCTTGACAATGTCAGACTGCTAAACTGGCTAGCAGACAAGCTCAATTTACAATCTGTTGTTTCTTCCACAGATCCCCTTTTGTACGGTTGTGCATGAACAAGAAGGCATTGCTGGGGAATGTGTGTCCTGGAAGGGTATCGTGCGAGTTAGCGATCCAAACCCTCTGTAGTTTGTGCTATTGGAAGGTACATCAGGTTGTAGGGACTGTGTAAGAGTTAAATGAGCGACAATAGATAGTGGAGACACACGATACAATGGCACCGATGGGTATTCGCCTGTCGCCTCTCGGTGTGGCCATCTTCTGCCTCCTGGGAGTCGGAGTGATCTACCATCTTTATGCTGGAGTCATCTCCAACCGGGTGGCTGCTTTCAGGTCAGTCGTTGGGATTTATGGTCACTAACGTCCTTACCTTCAGTGACTATTGGGGCTCTAGGGGGGGCCCTCCAACCAATGGCATCACCATTATGTTATAAATAATGTGACTAACGAAAGATTAATCTGTAGAGGGCATGGTATATGTTATCAATTATAGTGTAAAACTGAACGTAGTTTTCACTGGTGATACTGCTGCTTGAGGTAGGGGGTGACGTGTCATCTGCATGATGCCCAGGTGTTGCTGTCCCGCTGGAAATGGACGTTGACGGAATTTATGTGTAAAAAAGAAAAACGGATATATTGTCGTAAATAATATTTAGAGGGCATTGCACATGTTCTCTATTAAAGTGTAATAATGAATGTGCTGTTTTCATTATCAGTATTTGGACAGGGAACTTATTCTTCTATTTGTATGTAATGATAATAGGGATTCTGAGGAGAGGTACATGGTAATAAATTCAATTAAAAGTGATTTTTTTTTTACACTTTCTTTTGTCACTTCGAGATGGATAACTCAATTCAAACTCGAGAATGTTGCGTGAATCAATCATTCAGATTGGACGGGAATTAAATGGGACACATTAGGGAGATTTCCGGCTGAGATATCATTGCAAATCATGTCATGCGTATCAGAATATCTACAGTTTTCTCACTTCAATGGTTCCTCTGCTGTCTCTATGTGTGCAGGCAGGGAAGCAAAGTGGATCTGAGGGATCTGCTTGCATTGTCTGTGGAAGCGGCAGTGCAGGGAGGCAAAAGAGGTGAGAACTATTAATAGCTATGTTTCCCTGTGTCAATGCCCCAATTTACTCTGATGGGTCCAAATCACACACTTCTCTGTGAAAGATTTGTTCCTTCTCCAAAACCGTAAATTAAAAAAAAATCTTTATTTTGTATTTTAATCTTTTGACCCGCCTTAGGTGAAGAAGGTCAGAGAGGAGAACACCCTGGACGAGAGGACAAAGGGCAAGACCAAAGAGGGAGTCAATGAATTAATGACACTGGGTGACCTCAGGTCCCACAAGAAGATGTTCTACCTGATGAAGAACACCTACCCAGCGCTCAAGGTACATGCAGCACGATGGGGAACACGGATAACACATGTGGAAATGTCTACATTAAGTCACGTGGCCAAAGCTGTGATTAAAAGGGACGTTCAGTGAATACAGCATGTCATTGAGCAGCAGGCTGAACAGCCTAACCACTACTGCAAGATCCTGCCTCTGCAAGCAACGTACATTTGCATAAATATACAGAAATCTTTTTTAATATTCCCATATGCGTGCGCGTGTGTGTGTGTGTGTGTGTGTGTGTGTGTGTGTGTGTGTGTGTGTGTGTGTGTGTGTGTGTGTGTGTGTGTGTGTGTGTGTGTGTGTGTGTGTGTGTGTGTGTGTTTACGTGTGTCCTGTGCAGGTGAACAGCGAGGAGCACGACAGTTCCGTAGGTGAGGACGAGGTCTGGAACAGGGACATCCCGTCTGACATCCTGGAGAAGGTCCCCCAGGGGCATGAGGTTCCTGCGCACACGGTCACCGTGTGGATCGACCCCCTGGACGCCACCCAGGAGTACACCGGTAGGTCCGGTGCACTGGTTAATGGACTTCTTGCTACTTAACAACTTAATCACGTCTAAAGTTCACCCCGACCCAAAGGACAGTCGAGAGGGATGAGGAGCAGAGCGTGCAGATCTTGCATCGTGTACGTTTTTCAAGATACTCTTGACAAACGGGCAAGCGAAGCGATGAGCTAAACTGGTTTGGCTACAGCCCAACCATTCTTGGCTACTAGTCGTGTCAAGTACTTAGGTGCCAAGAGACACAACAAATGCATTCTAGGTTTAAGATTGTATCCTGGTTGCTTGTGGGCTATTTTGTCTGTTCCAGTCTTGTGCCTGTTGTTCCAGTCTCCAGAGTGTTGACTTTATTTGGAAAAAATGCTGCAACTTCACCGCTTATACCCAATATGCATGTCTTTGTGTTTCCTTCACCATAAAACCAAACCCTTTCTTTCCTGCTCTGAATCACCTCCCCTGCCTACCTTGATCTCTCTCTCTCTCTCTCTCTCTCTCTCTCTCTCTCTCTCTCTCTCTCTTCTCTCTTCTCTCTCTTCTCTCTCTCTCTCTCTCTCTCTCTCTCTCTCTCCTCTCTCTCTCTCTCTCCTCTCTCTTCTCTCTCTCTCTCTCTCTCTCTCTCTCTCTCTCTCTCTCTCTCTCTCTCTCTCTCTCTCTCTCTGTCTCTCTTCTCTCTCTCTCTCTGTGTCTCTCTCTCTCTCTCTCTGTGTCTCTCTCTCTCTCTCTCTGTGTCTCTCTCTCTGTCTCTCTATCTGTCTCTGTCTCTCTCCTCTCTGTGTCTCTCTGTTTCTCTCTCTCTTCTCTCTGTTGTCTCTCTCTCTCTCTCTCTCTCTGTGTCTCTCTGTGTCTCTCTGTGTGTCTCTCTCTCTCTCTCTCTCTCTCTCTCTCTCTCTCTCTCTCTCTCTCTGTGTCTGTGTGTCTCTCTCTCTCTGTGTCTCTCTCTCTCTGTGTCTCTCTGTGTCTCTCTCAATGTCTCTCGCTCTCTGTAGAGAACCTGTCCCAGTACGTCACCACCATGGTGTGTGTGGCGGTGGACGGTAAACCGGTCATCGGAGTCATACACAAGCCCTTCACTGGAGACACCGGTAATCAACGTCACCTTTGATTCAACTTTCATCATGACCCGTAACCGGCTAGAGCTCAATTCCTCCATATGAGGAGTAACCAAGGGGCCTTAATCGCCTAGAGGCATTCTTGCTCTAAATGATCGCTGTGTGGGGGGGGATGAGTAGAATGGGATCAGGATTTACTTCACTTAGAAAAAAAAAACACCAGCAAATTGAGGGGTCATGCCTGCTGGCTGTGTGTTAGTGACACATGGTACAAGTCATGTTACACATGTTGTTAATGTTTAAAATGTTAAGTCTGTCAGAGCCGCAAGTTGTCACCAGTGTCAAGCGCATGAATGTAGGTCAGCTTGTTTCTGTATACAATTACAATTAAAATCCTCAGGGGGTATGTATGTCAATATAGCAGCTCCCGGTAGTTATTAACCTACACTTAGGGATTTAATTTATGGTTTATTGTACAATCTCTCACACCGATAGGTTTAGAGTTGCCCTTAACAGGTCCAGGAAAAGATAGTGAACCTTCATCGGTCTGTCTTTGCCAATGTGTGTCTTTGCATTGGTCTGTCAATTCATCTGTATTCGCATCTGTCCGTCTGTCTGTCCCCCCCCCCGTGACCCCCTGATGGGTGACCCCAGCCTGGGCGTTTGTGGGCCATGGCACCAACGTACGTGCGCGGACTTCCTACATCAGCAGCCCACCCAAGGTGATCGTGTCGCGCTCGCACGCAGGGAAGGTGAAGAGCTTCATTCAGGACGCCTTCGGGAACACAACCACCATTATACCAGCAGGCGGAGCCGGTGAGTAACTGCTGTGCGGGGCCCTACTTCTGCTGATGTTCAAAATATAGATGTGAACGCTGGCTAGCATTTACATTAAGATACTTTGGATTAAAGGTCCTGCTATTAAATATGAAATGTATATCATCAAAGAACATCAAACATGGTCACTGGTGTCTCTGGTTTGTGTGAGTAGACATCAGACACACGTCACACGTCAGTTTTACACAGCGCTCAACAGGATGTGTAAAAGTTTAAAGAGCCGAATGAAAGATTTTAAAGTTAGAGAACGGGGGAGAGGGAGATGTAATACTCATTCAGAGGAGACTTGATTTAATTCATGTATTTTTATAGGTTTTGTTCATTGTGACCTCACACCGTGATGACCGCCTCCTTTTCGGAAGTTCAGGAGCAGAGGACTGTCGGGAAATTATGTGTCACTATGGGGAGAATTTTTGTGCTTGAAAATGCCACGAGTTTCTCATGCAAGGTGTGGCCGAACAAAGCTCAGATTTGCCGAGGTTAGGTGACATGTACGTTCACGTTGATTTAGGATTTTATCACTAGCCGGGTCCTACCAGACCGTCGTACTTCATTTAATTTGTACAGAAGGTCTGGAACTGCCCAAATGACAGATGTTCACTCACTTGGAGGCGGGTGTCTGTTGAAGTTTTAAAATGATTGGATCTGCCATAACCAACCTTGTTCTTGCTCCGGCCTTAATTGATCAATATTCGGCAGCGATCCCACAACAGACCGAATAGCTTCTCTCGTATATCCTTCTCCATTGTCTTCCTGGTCTTCCTCTGACTACAACTGAAACTGGCGCGTGACCTTGAGGTCATCGTTCTCAGCCACTCATGCATATGAAGCAGACCCAGACCTAGTACAGGTGAGTCTTGAGTCTTTTTCGGAAGATAGTCGCTCACTATCTTCCAAAAAAGACTCAAGACTCACCTGTTCAGAGTCCACCTCGACTCTGCATAGCCCCCCTCCCCCCTCTGGCCACCATTGTACACTGTATTGTATTGTGTTGTATTGTATTGTATTATAGTACTTAACTGTGTAGCAAGTGCAGTAGCTGCTATCATCGCTGTAACACGGGGAATTGATTAGCCTATTGATTGTTGTACTTGCACTTGGTTCCATGAACATCCTTACTGTACCGATAGTGATATATTGTTGCACTTCTTATGACAAATGTACTTATTGTAAGTCGCTTTGGATAAAAGCGTCTGCTAAATGCCCTAAATGTAATGTACTGAAGTGAAATGAAAATTGAGCGGAAGTAGGTAGGTGGCGGTGCCAGGCTACCTCATCACAAGAATAGGCAAAAAAATCCCATGATGCAATCTGATGTACAAGCCCTATTCTGATTTTGGAGTGTGTGTGTGTGTGTGTGTGTGTGTGTGTGTGTGTGTGTGTGTGTGTGTGTGTGTGTGTGTGTGTGTGTGTGTGTGTGTGTGTGTGTGTGTGTGTGTGTGTGTGTGTGTGTGTGTGTGTGTGTGTGTGTGTGTGTGTGTGTGTGTCTCTCTCTCTCTCTCTCTCTCTCTCTCTCAGGCTACAAGGTCCTGTCCCTTGTGGAGCCCCTCCCTCGTGACACGGCCGCCACCTCAGACCAGGCTGATGTCTACATCCATGTGACCTTCATCAAGAAGTGGGACATCTGTGCTGGCGCCGCCCTGGTAGAAGCTCTGGGTAATGACTCCATAATCAGATGCAGGTTTTTCTTTGCCATCAGTAGAAACCACAACACTATGCACTATGGCTGTGTCCCATTTGATAGGATGCTTACTAGTTCTGGCACCAGTACAACTACTCAAACCCTCAGTAATTTCAATGCTAAATTACTGCAGTTCTAAACTCCATTACTCTCTTCCAAGAGCAACCATCCGAGAGTCAATCCACCAGGGAATTTGTCTCTATTAATCGTTATATTCCGGTGCACTTTTACCCCCAGCGTTGAAAAACCTAAAACGGCTAAATCCCTTGTATGTGACTCGCCAGGGCTTTACCCAGCAATGCAAGACTTTGTGGTTCTGATGGTGACCCGTTGTGTCTCTGGTCATGTGCTCAGGGGGCAAGATGACTACGCTCAAGGGGGAAGTTATCGACTACAGCGGTAGCGAGGGAAACAGCGGTGGCCTTGTGGCCACCGTTGGCCTGGACCACAAGGCTCTCCTGGAGAAGCTGCCCAACTGGGTCCCGACGAGAAGCACTGATGTACCCCGAAGCCGTGAGCCAAGACATATAAGTGCATCTCATTGTTGTACAAAGACACACAAAAGAAACCGGACCTGTTAAGTAGCGTAGTGGCTACGGTAGCAATATGGAGCACAACCATGGCAGAAACCATCAGATACGCAGGTACGTCCTCGTAAACCAGCTCGCTTAACCGGATCTCACCTGACATCGGGATTACGGGGAAACGTGAAACACATCGTTGCCGTGACTCGTCTTTGCAGGTTTGGTTTGACCCCTGGCCGGGCCTGAAAGGTTGTGTAGCTGGTGTTATCCCCCTGTCTAGATAGCACTCTTTCAATACACACCCTTCCCTATAAATCCATCTCTGTCATATCCCCTTATTTCCGGTCAATCCCGTTTTCTTGGCAGTCATGATACTGAGGAATACCTTGAAGCGCTTTGAAATCAGAAAAATGCATCAAAGCAAGGAAAAACAATGGCATTGTTTCGTTCTATATTGAGTTTAGATCATGCATGATTTTTATACATGTGATTATAAAAAGTATTCATGTCAATGTTAGGGGTCCTAGCAACGGGTATGTTTCACTGGTTTTATCTACCAACTGTCCTACTGCTCCTGGTAACATAGGACTTATTCACCTAGCGGCCAGCTTGTCATGGTCTATTCCGTATACAGTTCCTCCACCAAGCTAGTGTTTAGAATCAAGATGGTCACTAGGTAAATAAGGCCAAATGGTCACTGCCTGTTCAATGTATGATTCTACAAGCAAGGCCATAAGTGCTGAGCTTCAAAATGTATTGAATGACGCAAGAATTGTTAGTTGTTAAAGGGTGTTCGCCTCTGCTTTTTTTATAATGTAAGCGAATAACTGCTTTATGTTAGAAAAAAGATGGTGATCGGTTTCTGTTTAAATAATCCATCTCCTTGAGTCGTTAATGGCCCAACGCAATCAGCCTGAAGACTTAAGCCATCTTGCTCAATACTGAATTAACATCATGAAGCCCTGTTTGCTGTACATTATTTGTGTTGCAAAAAAGGTCTGGAGATGGAATTCCATAAGCTAGCAAGGAGGAGTGCTAGCTGATATGGCTGATATCTGGTGGTCCGATTCAGTATAGATAACACAGTAGTTATCTATACTAAATAATAAAAGTTGTTTCTGTCTGGATTTGCTAATTTAGTACAAACAAATAAGCACAATTTAGATGTAGTTGTTTCTGTGAAAAAAATAATTCTAAGTATCGAAAAGGCGATAGTTCAAAAACATGGTACGACTTTTTACTTTGTAAAACTAGTTTTTGTTAGAATTTTCCTCTTGCTTGTCATATGTTCTGTGTTTTTGACCCAAGTTTTTCTTACGAGTGCCTTTTGTATAAGCATGTGGAGAGACCTAGGCCTGAAGTCCAGAGTGCTTGTTGGAGCACGGGTCAGAAGGTCTGGCTACAGCTCTTCACCCGCTTGGTGTGATTTTATATTGAGAGCGTGTTGAGGGATGTTGTGTGTTAACCCTTATCTCTTGCGCTGTACTCTGACACATCCTCGTTGGTCGCACCTTGGGGTCATTGGCTTTAACGGTGACCCAGTTGGGTTGATGAGCCATGCCCAGCTTCATCTAAACTGTCCCCCCTCCTGATCCACGGACATCACCATTTTCATGCAGGTGTGCCGTCCTGGGCCACCAGGATGGACCAACCAACGACGCACACACACTCAGGAGGGTCTTCGTCTCGATGGCCTCTCCTTCCTCCGGGCTTTTCATCAGTGCATTTCCGGCTGGAACTCCAGGCTCGATTGTATCGGGTTATACCATTACCTGCGTGGAGTGTTGTGTCACGGCGATGGAGTGTGTGGAACTTGGAACTGCTCTCCTCCTAATGGACCTTACATTCTTCTGTGATCATGACTTTTCGATTCCAGACACGTTACTGTTGTTAATATTGTGGAATTGTGTGATAACGAGTGATGAAACGCATTTTGTGTGTGTGTGTAATGCGTGATCAAAAATTCGGTACGAAATATTTTATTCCATTAATAAACATTTACATGGAGATAATAGGCAAACACATTAATTTGACTTTTGGGGTCGAGATCGATCATTGAATTGTTAATGGTCACATGCTCAATAGCGGTTCTCTTCATACATACTTATATAGAGAGGACTGAGTTATCTTTTACTGTATAGAAATTACTGTAAAAATACAAAAACTTAGTTTTCACATTTTCAAACACGCACCGCCCCAAGTGAATGGTGAATTCAAGAAGTGGTGACGTCTGTTTAGACAGGTGTGGGCGTTATCTTGCCTGCCTCTCAGCTCATGACTCTGCCTTTGATTGCGATGTTCTCCAATAAAACATACCCTATTCTTGCACGGATGGTGACATTAGCAGTGTCCATTGTCTGTCACCCATTAACCCCGGGCCTGGCTTTCAGCAGTGTAGTTGGAAGGAGAACACAATAGTGTTGAGTCATTCAGCAGACGCCATTTATACAAGTCACTATTCTTATTGGAGGATTACGTCAGGAAGTAAGACATCTCAGTGATCAACTGTGGATTTTAGGTTATTTTCTTGTATTCATCACTGGTCAAACTTCACAAAGGGTATCAATAGATAGTTGATGTAAAATTTTGCCCTTGAGGCAACTAGCGGGAGAGCGATATATTTCTCAACAAGTCTGCGGGACAAGGTCATCTTTGTGAGTCGGGTGTTTTTTTTTTACTTCCTATTCGTTTAAACCAATGATGCTGTAGGCATATTTGTATTAGAAAAAAAACTTTTTTAAATACACCAGAGAGCATTCTTATAAACGATACACCCATTTAGCGAGAATTTGTGTTTTTTTGGGTCGAATATCTATCCAAAACAGAAAATAAGGTGCAACTCCGCCCCTTGCACTATTTTTCATTCCTGCTCGACATATTTACCATGGAACAGAAAACAACCAGGGGATGGCCACAAGGTCATCGTTATGTGCCAGGATCCTTAATTTATTTTGCAGCAATAAATGGGCAGCCCCTTATCCTGCATTAATCAAGCAGAGTTACCAAACCAAAAAACATCCACAGAGCGCGATTCCAGACACACGCCTTCCCAAAAACAAAAACAAACACCTGGCCAAGAAATCAATGCCACGAAGGCCATAGGTTGATAGTTCATTAAACCAGATCTTCACAAACTTGACAGTTTACTTTTTTTTCTCATTTAAAGTGTTTTGAAGGTCACTTAAGTCAGATAATTAAAATAAATCTTATGTTTATCAACATAATTAACATTACCATAATATAAAATAAAATAACCCATTGACAAAAACAATACATTTTTTGTGCATTACAAAGTGCTTGAATATTTTTTTTTCTCAAATAAATTAATTGACATCAAATTCCAAAAAGTGGTTTAGCCCCTGCAACCATTTCTCATTTACAGACATGGTTAGCCATCAACCAATTAGAATCGGCCCTTTGAAGTGGTCGACCAATGGCCAGTCAGGGCTGAGGCGTGGCTCACTGGCAGTTTGTCATTGAATGGGAGGTCATTTGCCTGAACAGCAGTGTGGGTGAAGAGTCAACTGTTAAATAGAAAAGACACAATTGAAAATCATTGCATCAAATTATTCTTGTACGACATCCATAAAAAAAATAAGACATAATAAATCCAATAAAAGACCTGAATTGAATGGCATCAGTGAGGGACTTACTGTTTCATGTAAGGTCATGGGTGGGGTCTGAAGTGATGTATGAACGAGTATTGCAGGTTATCCAGGGGTGGTGTCAGCTGACCAGATGGAATCAGTGTCATGACCGTAGACGGGCCCGGGTTTGGGTACACGTGTTTCTTTTGGCGGGCACGGCAGTTCTGGAACCACACCTGTGTGTAGGTGAAGGTACATATTACTGAGGAACTGCCTGGTACCCACCACATATTTAGTCAAGACTAGAGGCGTTGGTTTAGCATAGTCCTTTGTGGAGAAACCGATTTATTAATTATCCAAATGGACAGACAGCGAATTCTGCATACCTGTATAACCCTGCGGCTCAGCCCGGTTCTATCGGCCAGGACCTGCAGCGTCTGGGCGTCTGGATTGTTGTCGTTCGCAAACTGGCCCTGCATTATCTACAGAAAATACAGTAACCTCACCTTACGAAGGGCCCCCATTTTAACCCAACGTGTGGGCATGTCCAGCCAGATGTATTATGGACGGATCAGCCTATGGTACAGTCAACTAGGGACACAGTACTGTGCAAAAGTCTTAGGCACCCAAGAGTTTTTATATAAATTGTCTTAAATGTTAATTCATTTTTTTTCTGTATTAATGTGTCAGTAAATTTTTTGATATTTAGAAACTTTATCTAATTATTTTTGAAAGCATCTTCATTCACTTTAGTTTTTTTTACAATTACATGTAGACTTTTGCACAGTGCTGTATTTAAAAAATAATTGGCAAAATTATTTTTGGTGTTAAGCTGATTGACTGAATTGTTGGTTTTTATATTCTCAAAGAGAAGCATGAAAGACTCCCGTATTGATCGTGCTGTTACTGTTTGTAAGAAGGTTGTGAGCAGCTTCTCATTCAATTGGAAGAAGAGGAGAGACCTGGCCAAAGCGCAGCAAGAGCTGAACATACCTGCACACCAGCTGATCACTGAGTCTCCTACCAGGTGGGGTTCCCGAGCAAAATTGATTGAGCGGGTGCTGGAGCAGCAGCAAGCTATTTCACAAGTCTTGGCCTCAGACAAAAAAACAAGGCATCTTGTTCTGACCTGGCAAGACCTGGAAGTCCTCGAGTCAGTGCACAAGGCCCTAAAACCCCTCCTGGAATTCACCAATGCTTTATCGGGTGAGGACTACGTCACAGTGGCCTATGTAAAGTCTGTGCTTCATCTCTTCCACTCCAGCATCTTGGCAATTCAGGAGGATGACACTGCACTGACCCAGTCTATCAAAGTTTCCATCCTGGATTACCTGAGGGAGAAATTTGATGACCCTGCCACCAACGACCTGCTGGACATGGCTGGCTTAGAGGATCCCAGGTTCAAAACAAGATACGTAGCAGAAGACAAGGTGGAGGAAATCAAGTGCAGAGCCATATCAGAGATGGAGGCGATGCTGTCTGAGTCTGACCATGGCACAGTTGAGTCGTCTGCTTCACAGCCTCATCAAGCGCCAGCAGAGCCACCAAAAAATAAAACCCTCGGAAGCTTCTTCAAAAGGGCAACAACATCCTTTGCCACATCATCACAGAGAGAGCGGATTGAAAAAGAGTAGTCTGCTTACTTGCAGTCTGTCGAGGCTGACAGTGAATCAGATCCCCTGCAGTCGTGGTAGACCCATGAGGAAATGTTCCCAAACCTGAAAAATGTGGCGAAAAAGTATCTGTGTGTGCCCGCCACCAGTTCCCCATCGGAACGGTTATTTAGTACCAGTGGGAATTAGGGCTGCAACTAACGATTATTTTAATAATCAATTATTCGGTCGATTATTTTTTCGATTAATCGATGAATCGGATAAAAAAAAGAAATATTTTTAATTGTCATATCTCTATTCAAAAACTGAACAATTCTTCAAATTCACAGTGCATGAGCCGATCTGAACACATCATATTTGACACTGTTTGCGACTTTTTTTTAAGCTAACTAGCTCTATATCCTGCCGATTTTAACATGGATTTAAAAACTGGATTACTATATTTAACTGACGGGACTTTCTACACCATCCGGTTGTGTGATACTACTGCTACTTTGAATGACTGTTGATGCATGCGTTGCCGACTCCGAGCCCGTCTGCGCACGGTCTGCAGCAGCAGCAGCAGCTTTTCGGTTGGACTAGACGGATACTTGAGTTGACAGAGTTTTTTTTTAACCCCGAAGGACAGTGAAGGTACAACACTTTTATATTGGCCTATACAGTCCAGTGTGTTAAGGTAGGCGACCAAAATACAAGCTGTGGTCGCTCACGCTAAAACTAGCTGTGGGGCGTGCATGAACCACGAACCAACCATGGACATATTATATAAAGAACCAACCTGTCTGCTGCGGCTGGCTGTAAACAATGCCGCGCCAACGAGTGACGTATTTAATCGCGCGACTCAACGAATC
>OLKM01003831.1:0-29220 GCA_900291075.1 Melanogrammus aeglefinus | reverse complement strand
TTGAAATCCCTCCCTTGAGCACACTTCAGTTCATATCTGCAACTAACTTTATAGCTTCCTTCTCTTGAAGGCAATGACGTAGACAATCAATCCACATAAAGTTGTTGTATTATGGTCTCTATTACTTTCAGCTTGAAGCCATCCTATTGGTCTTGCTCCAGTCCTCTTAAAGCGTAGTTCGCACAGCTCGCGGCGATGGAGACGGGCTCAAAGATGTGCACCTTCATTCTATGTCCCATGTGGCTTTGTGTCGTTATCTCCTTCTTGGCACCATAAGAAACGAAGGAATTTCACATGCTCTCCGGACACCCTTCACTTGATGAAACATAGCCTGGACATCAGTCCTTCAGAGCGATGTTCTCCAGGTCTGAATCTGTTAAAACACAAAAAGCGAATGGTGGAAGTCAGGACCTTGCAACAAACTGACAAATTCAAGGATGTTCCTTTAATTCCAGCTCCACAGTCAAAAACTACCCCTTAGAGATTTCTTTCGTGGTGATACACCCATGTGAGGTAGTACCAACATGCCTTCTTTGCAGACTAGCTGGTCTTTAGGCACCACTTCAGCATAAACCGCTGGTGCAATCATCTGTGATAAAACCGCTGAATACTCCTCTGTGATAAGACTTGTTTCCTTTCAAACTTTCTTTTTAGACAGTTAACACGCTGTTCAGCTATGCGCCGGTTTTGGGCATTGGTGATGTCATCATTCTTTAAAGGGCAAATCCATACAGTAATGACCTCCTTGCAAGTGTGTTGGACTTAATCCAAGACCTCCATGAATCTCAGGTTTCCCTGTGACATCTCCTGCCTCTCTCCAAGGTCTTCTCATTTAAAGTCTTGGGTTGTACTGCGAAACCAACAGCTCCTCAGTCTGCAATGGATATTCCTATTGGCATAATGGTTGAGCGCGGCAGTTTCTCTTGCAACATCCACTATTGCTCGCAACGGGACCGTTGATGACCCACCCAAACAGGTCCTCACTGCGTAGGGTCACCGCCTTTTGCTGTTGAACAATTTCCAGGGCCTCATTAATGTTGGTGCATTGAGTCCCAATCAAGATTTCAACATCTGCATCCAACTCTGGAATCTTCACGTCTCTCAAATATTCCCATTTCTCAAGATCTTGCTGTGTTGGAATGTTGCTCTTTGACACTGGAATTGAGTCCTGTGTCGGACACCTCTGGAAGGTCTAAGAACTGCTGCCACCGCAGTTTGGACACCTCCAGACCTGTGAAATGACTTCAACTCTCAACAACCTTTTCTTGGGCCATGGTAACGTAGTAGAATGTTGGTCCTTTTACCCTGCAGATTCAACGTCCTTCAGAGAACTGTTGGTACAAAATGTCGCTGTACTTCCAGGTCCAGGAAGGCCATATGTATTTAGCACCTTGTGTCCTTTCTGTAGATTGCACCTGCACAGGAATGATTGAGAGAGTACAGTGTGATCTCTCGCGCCCCAGTACAAACCATATGTGTGAGGAGACACCAGTGTGTTATTTACTTCTATTCCTTTGTTTGGTTGTCCTGTCTTATGTGGATATGTAAAACGTTGGATGTTTTCAGATTGCATTCATCACAGGTCAGACGACTACTACACACTCTTCACTCATGTGGCCTCCTTTCAAGGCATCCAAAACAAAACGCCCTTTCCCTCAAGAATTCAATCTTCTCCCTGTGAGGAATTTTGTTTAAGCCTGGACCACTGGGCAACAGATTGAGGCTGTTTACAATAGAGACAGAATTCTGAGCCTACTCATTTGAAGCACTAAACTGCCCTTGGTATTCTCGCTCACTGTGGGCTCTGCTGAGCTACAATAGGGTCAGTAGACAGATGATGTTAGTCGCAAAATTGTTCCTTTAATGCCACTCCTGGACAATGGATCACTCTTTATTCAAAGTCTTTAAAGGCTGGATTGTGTGTGTCTGCGATATCACCAAACAATGGATGAGACAAGATTCTTATTTGAGTCTCCAGAAAGTTCACATATCCCTGGGAAGGTGTCTCTATAGCCTCGTCGCTCTTGTAGCTCACAGGCCGTAGACCTCCATCTGTCCGTAGCCTGTACGGCCACTCAATGATCACATTCTTCTATTTGATGGAATGGTTCAACTCCTCCATACACCGTATCTCACCATCACATTGCACTCGCCATACCTTGCAGCATCCCCTTGATTAAGAAAGTGCAAATTCTTGTAATGCCTTAACATCCCTCAGCCTTAATGACAGGCCATCCAAAACACTTTATCCTGTGTAAGGCGTTGCTAACTTCTGTTCACTGCGAAGTGCTGTCTCAGAAGATCCTTTTGCTCTTCGTATCTCTTCTGCGATGCATAGTAAACAACTTCGAACTAGCTCTCTAGTGCTGCGCTTGATAGTATATTGCTCTAAAAGGTACAGACAGTCTTGATAGCTGCTGGTTTTCTCCTCGATACAGTGTTCAAGAAGCTCTTAACAAATGAAAGAAATTGCAGTGGATTGCCGTCGAATATGGCTATATCTTTCCGTGGCAAACTTGATGACATTTCTTGCTGTACAAGCATTGCTGTAATCTCATTCTGCCTTTGCAAGATTCCACATATGGCATCCTGGTCCACAGCTGCTTGCATTGGTGGAATGCTCTGTGCTGGCTGAATGCTCTGTGATGGCTGAATGCTCTGTGCTGGCTGAAGCTTGTGCAATTGCTGTTCTTGTGCAGCTACTGATCCAGCAGGCGCAGTTATTAAAGTTGTAGGAGCATTTTCAAACTGATGCTGTTGGGCAATAGCCTGTGTTCCATTGGCTGGCTGTGACTGCAGTCTGAAAGTGCTATCCCTTGCTGATGTAACATGATGCTGTGAGAGTACATTTGCATAAGGGTCCTCACCATGTGCAAGAGACACAGGTGGTCCTCTTGAGATTGGATTTGTAGTCAGGGTGCTTCGTTGAGGAAAAAATGTGTTTGCATTCGGATTAAGTTCAAGACGTTGCCCTTTACGTGCCTTTACTCATGTATGAGTTCATTCCATCTGATGCAGCTATTCCCACATCACTGCCTTCCAGCACTGAAAGCCTTGCAGCGGCCATAGCAATTTGTGTATCAAGTTCCAACTGTTCCTTCATTTTCCTCAGCTTGACTCTTTCCAGTCTGAGTTTCTCCTCTTGTTCCTCAAGGAGATGCTTCCTTTGTAAAGCAGCAGCCTGCTCCATCAAAGCTGCCTTTTTCTGCCTTTGCTTTTAGATGTGCAGACCGATGCACTAGAACTGCCATGGCTTCTTTTGCTGGACCTTTTGCTGGGCACATTAGACAACACTGTTCCCCTGGTTTTAATGTCATCATCATCATCATCATCGTCATTACCATCATCACCAGGAACACAGTCACGTCAAGGCAACAGTATTCACATTTTCATCATCACATGAAGCTCCCATCTCTTTTAGCCATTTACAGGCTTCTTCAACAAATGCATCATTAACAGACCTCCTTGACTGAAACCATTCTTCCTGCCTTTTCTGTTCTTCTTCAGGCAGAGGAAACTCAGTAAGCAACGTGTTGTGCAGATCAAAGGCATTTTGACATAAAGATTTTAACTTTCTTAGCTTTTGTGAACATTTGTCACATTTTCAGGAATATTTTCAAGAGAAGACAAAAACGTGGCAATGTCTGCTTTTATTGTGCTTGCTTTTCTAAAACGAATAGTTCTTTCCTTTTGCAGCTTTTCAATTATCCAGACTGATTCCTTTAGCGGTAGGTTTTCTTGTCCTTTTTTCGCTAACCTCACGTTGCGACTCTGTAGCTTTATTTTCGCCGTTGTCTTGAACATCACTCATTTTCAACAGATTACTTTGGAAGGTAAAATTCACGGCCTTGTTATTGCGCTATGTTCGGCTATGCGGCCTCTGCTTAGGCAACCACACTCGCAATACGTGACCATTTTGGCCTAGCTACACTAGCAATGTTAACACTGCATTGTTTCGTGCAGACTTAGGTTTCTTTACAGCTCACAGTAGGCCTACGTATAGCCGTTCAAAATAATAACATCGTTGCCGACAAGTTAACTAAACAGTCTTTCAGTTCGTAACCTGCTCATCAGGAACGTCCCAGTGTTCTTTTTGTCGGTCGATGAATAAAAGATTGAGCCTACCTTATGATTGGCATTGGATGACTCAGTTCATTGTTTTATGGCTTACGTGCTGTAGCTTCAAGTTTGTTTTAGTAATCCGTTCGCTTATCGATGATACAACTTCCAAAGTATCCAAACGAAATCCGGTTGTCCAACTTCCAAAGTATCCAAACGAAATCCAATTTCCAAACGAGGCCAGGCGTTCACTTGTTCGTCGTCCAGGACTTGTCAACGAGACCAGGGTTTTTACTTGTGTAGTGACTGTCTTCCAAACAAATCAGACACTCGGCAGGGTGAGGGCTAGATGTTTTTGACGCGCTGTCCAATAAAGTTCAAGTCCACAACGTCTTACTATTTGGGTGATGTTCCCATTTAATAGCGAAGTTAGGTTACTAGTTACAGACTTTACTAGGCAAACGTGAGGGCTAAGCTAGCTGCGGCGTGCCAGCGGTAAAAACCGTGTCGTCTCTCCGCCACCCTAGCATCATTAGCACCTGCTACACCAGTGATCAAGTTACCCGGCGCGCTTGTGCCACCGTGACCTATGATCTATCTAACACCATACTGCCACCTAGTGTAGACCACCACAACAACAACAAAAAACTAGTGAATGGCTCCCACAAGCGGTATCAGACTGTGTTTCTTTTACGTGTTTACAACGGAACAAGGCTGGGAGATATTGTTAATATGCACATTAATCTTTGAACATCGTTACCATGGGAGTGAACGGAGTTGTCAGAACGCTTAATAAAGTTTGACTTTATCTGACTGTTTTGTTGACATTCCCTTTAGCACAGCTTGGTCTAGTCGATGCATAACGCAACCCCAGTCAAACGTTTGACTGCAGCATCTTCTATTCTATGAGCCTTATAATCCGGTGCGCCCTATACATGAAAAAAGTTCTAAAATAGGCCATTCATTGAAGGTGCGCCTTATAATCCGGTGCGCTTTATAGTGCGGAAAATAGTAGTTTTTTCCGGTCGAGAGATATTGTACTTAAGAATTTTCATCCCCCGCCTCATTTTAGTGAGACGGAGGCGGAGTTGCATCTCCTTTGCCCGGTGCGGGGGCTGGCTATGTACGTGAAGCGCTCGGCCGCGTTACGCTCTGCAGAACAGTTGTTTGTGTGTTATAGCGATGCTAGCAGGGGCCGCGCTCTCTCTAAACAGCGGTTTTCTTGCTTGATATGTGAGGGTGTTAGCCTACTCTCGTCAGGGTTTAGCGCCACCATTGGGCGTTAAATCTCACTCGACCACGGGGCGTGGCCACTTCAGCGGCTCTACTCAGAGGCGTTTCGGTGGAAGACATCTGCACGGCTGCATCTTGGTCTTCCCCCGGCCCCTTTGTCCGTTGTTACATGTTAGACATGTCCAGGGGCTCACTCGGCAACTCTGTGTTGGACTCCAGGGCCCCTTCTACGGCTTAAGAATACAGCCATGTTCTTTTAAGCGGCATCGTTAAAAATCCTCTCGCCGGCTGGCGAGTTGGACTTGACTGCCAGTATAGCACTCCTGCCGTTTTTTCAAATAAGAAACGGACGAGAGAAGCCCCTTATTGGAGAGTCGAACTCCATAGCTCCGCCCCCGGTGGTAGCGGATTTAATGGAAACCGTATTACTCTGGTTTTTCTCTTCACTTTTCATGGATTCCATGAAGCACGGATTGGTGAGTCTTTACAGCCTCACTTTTTTCTCTTGATTATCGCATTATCGTTTTTTATTAAGCTGTTGTGTTTTGCACATCCCCTGCTTTTTTGAGTCGTATGTGCCCTGGGGACTTAAGTTTCTTGACTGGGGTCAAGCAGGAGTACATTTATTGGGCTCCGCTCGCAGCTTCGCCTTAGCCCATAAGGCGAAGCCTAGACGGCGTAGCCTACATGAAATAGAACGATAGTTATGATATTATAACTCTAGTTCTATGATTGTAGGCGTAGCCTACCACCTGCTGTACCCTCCAAATGCTGAAAGAATAGCGTGGAGTAGTGTTGACTTGTTCGAATGAACGAGTCTTTAGGACAAACGAACCGGTTCGAGACGAACGAGAGAAACAAACCGGTTGGTTTCGTTTCAAACCGGTTGGTTTCTCTCGTTCACCGTTCGATTCACCGGAAACTCGACTGAACGAACAAACGAGTTTCCGGTAGCACTGACTCCACTGAGTCTGACTGACTCAGCTGAAAACCGTGCAATGGCGTGCATTCCATGATGTGATCCACCGCTACCGGAAACCAGGTAGAACGAAGAAACAATTTGCGACCGACTCCTCCCAGACCCACGACTCGCTGACAGCTCTTGAAGAGGGACCGACTGAGAGACGTCACGACTCACGAAAGCCAGCCAATCGTATGCAAGACAGAAATCAACCGATTTCTTGGGAGAAAAAAGAATTGTGGGCTTAGAGAGCGTACGATAATACGATTAAATATCAGTGTCATGGCAGATTAATAGAATATATGAATGTCTCGTCAATCTGTATCGTCATGGTTCGTTCTGCCGCACGTGACCCGGAACCCCCACCATGGTGGATCTTGATCGATTCTTGAGGGGGGATGGCCATCTTCACAATAGCGTTGTTACTGTTAACCCAAGAAAAATCGAATATGCCCAGAATAAACACAACTGTACATATATTACTTTTAAACTCCATCATTGCTAAATCAAGTCTATTATCTTGCCGATTTGTTAAACATCCGATAATCAACTACCCCACCCCGCAGAATTTGATTTGTCTAAGTCAGTGATTCCCAACCGGGGGTACGCAGACCCCTAGGGGTACGCGAGGGTATTGCAGGGGGTACGCAGAAAGATTATAAATTAGCCTACAGCATCCAAAAAAAATATTATGAATTTTAATAAGCCCATAAGTCTATTTTCGCATGCGCGATTAACAGTTTTTCCTCAGTGATTGTAACACTACAATGCACATCATATGAAAAGTGCCGGCATCAGATGTGTCAGACGTCTGTAGTTCACGTTTGCGCTTTAAAAAAAAGGTTCTTGTTGCGGTTGCGCGCGAGGCTAGCTAAAAGCTTTTGAAAGAGAAGCAAGCTCAAGTTTTTCATTTAAACTGAATAAAATGTATTTTTTTTTCACTCACAATAATTGTATATATTTATTTAAATGAGCAGTTTGATTAGATATAAAGACAAAGGGTTAAATATAAGTACACATTAAGGCGAATAATCCACATGAGAGAGGGGGTACTTTTAACATGGAAACCAGCTTAAGGGGTACAAAAAAGGTTGGGAACCTCTGGTCTAAGTCAAACTTCACCTTGAATTGGCGGAAGGGGGCATTTTGATACTTATTAATTTAAGGACATGTCATTATGCATACATTAAATAGAGCTGTTGATTAACTCAAACGCCATTAAATACAGATGCTAAGATATTTAATCAGACAAAATGTTGTATTTGCTAGATTCACACATTTATTAACATTAACACCCATCAACCCAACCCCCACCAATGGGCTCTTTGCACAGCTCCACTACTTCCTGAACTTAATGCTGCTCCTTTATTTCCTGTCTTACATTATTGGATAAATTGATTAATCCAGGTGTGTCTGACCATTGTGAATACTCAGACACACCTGGATTAATCAGTTTGTCCAGTAATGTAAGACAGGAAATAAAGGAGCAGCACTAAGTCCAGGAAGTAGTGGAGTTGTGCATAGAGCCCATTGGTTGGTCTGAGTTGAACTCTGTCTGAACTCTAACTTCCAGTCGAGTGACACGTCAAATACATGTGCCAGTAGAAGAAAATAAACAAACATGTCAGATTATTTCCATGCGTCGGACCGTCAAGCTGCTCTGGCATCTCTGATAGACTTACAGGAGTCTTTGCACGAAATGTACAGTATATGTACATCATTACTGAACAGAGAAGGATCTGTAAAGTCTTGGTTTTCCCGGCGCAGATAAGAGTAGAAGGAAGATTCTACGCATCGCTTAGACATGGCGGTGTTGTTGTGTGATGCTGTTATCACAGCACCACCTAGCCGCATGCCTATCAAATTCCACACACTTTTGCGTCACCGTATGCATGCAGATTTCCTCCCGAAAACGCTTGTCTAAACGCAGAATAAAGGTGAAGACGCAACTCCATTTGCGTCTTCTGTTCAGACCGTCATCGTGTTAATCGGGCCTCCGATTCAGCAGAAGAACCGTGCATTCCATGATTCGATTCACCGGAAACTCAACTGAACTGGGAGGACTCGTTCGCGAATCAATCTAATTTCCGGTAGCGCTGAATGCGTCATGGAATGCACGCCATTGCACGGTTCTCAGCTGAGTCAGTCAGACTCAGTGCTACCGAAACTTGACTGAACTGGGAGGAGTCGTTCGCGAATCGTTTTTTCGTTCAGCCTGGTTTCCGGTAGCGGTAAATCGCATCATGGAATGCACGCCATTGCACTGTTCTCAGTTGAGTCAGACTCAGTGCTACCGGAAACTCGACTGAACGAACGAACGAACGAACGAACGAACGAACGAACGAACGAACGAACGAACGAACGAACGAACGAACGAACGAACGAACGAACGAACGAACGAACGAACGAACGAACGAACGAACGATTCGCGAACTGACCCACGCGAACTGGGTCACGGAAGCGAATCATTAAATACACCGTCGTGGAGGATGAGTGGCGGTATGCGCCGCATTATATACACGGTACCGTGGGAAATGTGGGCGGTGCCCACGTTGATTGGGCATAGTTTACATTTTCAGTGCGCACGAGCACGCGCACGGGACAAGCCCATAGACGGCTACGCCTACAATCATAGAACTGGAGTTATATCATAACTATCGTTTCCTTTAGCCAGTCGGTATTTACCTAGTCTCTGTTTAGCGCCTTGCTGCACCCGTCTGGATGTCTTGTCAGCCTCGGTCAGTAGCCTCCTGCTGTCCGCCGTGAGCTGCTCGGAGCCGCGCCGCAGAGCCTCCACGACCTCGGGGTCCGGTCCGCCGAGCCGCCGCCACCGCAGGGGCTCTTCCAGGCGAGACATCAGCACGCTGCAGTGGTTAGAACAGCGTTTTACTGAATATTACTGCGTTAATAGGACAATAACATCCAGGCAGATGATTGAGAAGATCAGGGGAAATATGAAAATACCATTTTAACGAACCCCACATAGGAAGTGATACATTTCCAATATTACATTAAACATCTATGTTCCGGTTTGTCCTTATACCTTATGGTTTACTGTTGGAGGTTTCTTCACTCAGACGCCGGGTGAATGTTTCTCTTGCACGATCTCTGCGATAAGAGATACCGTAGCGTCAACAAATGGTTACCAGGACGACCACACAAACACCTGAGGTGCGTTCAGAATCGCAAACATAGGCGAACGTTCGCGAACGATTTTAAACATTTCCGTTAAACGAACATAAGCAAGCAAACGTTTAGGAACATAGGCAAACTCCACAAACAGAGATGGATCGCGGTGCTCTGTTCGGCTACGTGACATTCGTTGCCATGGCATTAAACTAAACTATATTGAAATCATTTACTCCTTTCCTACACTGAAAGCAATAGATAAAACGTGTCATATAGCCTATCCACACCCTTACTTCAACTGTTGTCTTTTGCATCCTAAAATGCGATTTGAACGTTATATCGCAGTAAGTGGGTACAACTTCGGTGACGTAGCCCTCTATTCTTGAATTTTCCGTACTGGTTGTCTGCAGTAGGCTTTCAACGAGGTCGACCACTTGCAAACCCTCTTCTGTAAACTCTTCCATTAACATGGAGGCTGCCGCTAATACCATGGCCTTCGTATCCATTTTTTTCGTTTACAGTTTGTTTAGAACGGTGTTCAAAAATCGTTCAAATTAATTGTTTATGGTCAACGCGTTCGTTGCGAACGTTCGCCTATGTTCGCTGAACTTGAACGCACCTCTGGTCTGATGTGCGGACGTTTAAATAAACATGCTGCCAAGGATTCTACTTTTAAGTATTTATTTGTTTTGCAAAAAAAAATAGCTTTGATTTCCTTACAGTGTACACAGTACATCCAACTCCTCTACGATAAACACTTTGACCAATCATAAGGTACATGTGAGGGAACCGAAGAAAGCTAAAGTGACAATAGTAGTTTACTCAAACAAATCCAAAAGAATAAATGTCTGCATATATTTTCAATAAAATAGATTTGCTCAAAGCGAACATGTGATTATAAAATTATAAAACTTTTTTTATTAAAATGTATACATTTTTTTAGATAGGCACTTGCTTTGCTGAATCCGTTAAAATAATATACCGTATACTCCCCTTTTAATCATTTACAGAAGATAGTTGGTCTCCATCATACAATTACTTCTCAGTTACAATCATAGAACAGTGCAATATTTCTTTAATTTTATATTCTGGGAGCACAACCTTTCAGTTTAATTCATTATTGGATTCCTAAGGGAGGAAAAACCATTGAGCCAAGGAGCAGAATGGCTGGGTATATATAACCCAGGCTGGGTACACAGTATGCAGACTGGGTACACATAACCCACGCTGGTTACAGTAACCCGGGCTGGATACACAGAACCCAATCTGGATACAGTAACACAGGCTGGGTACACAGTACCCAGGCATATCTAAACCTCCAGATTGTCCTGAATGCACAAGTTATCTTATAAATATAAGATAGTGACAAAAGTGTTGAGAGGCATTTCATGCAAGATCTTCAGTTAAGTCTAATGACATTAAATCTGATGATTGCACTAAAGTCACTTCAGTCAAAGGGATTTGAACACCAATGAGCTATGAATTATACCAGAACGCTAGCCTTGTGAAATGATCCTGGCTAGTTCATTTTGTTTCTCTCGAAAACTTCAATACTGAGATGGTGTGTCCATCGAGATATTAAAATATCCGTCAATGCATGTAGAATAATCATTGTTTTATGAAACTTATTACAAACATTTATTTTCACAAAAATTATGCCTCCTGAAGATCATAGACATTATGTTTGTGATAATAAAAGAATCTAAAACCTTTGCCAACCCAAGTAGGTCCAGCTCTCGCATCGAACAAAGAGAGTGAGCTCTATTCACTCAACCAAGAACATTATCTGTTAAGAACAACTCAACATGGATGACAAACAAGTTCAACCATAGCATAACAAAAACACTTCCCATCTGTCGCCACTTTACCTAGTGTGTGTGAGGTGAGGTTGCCTTCAAGTCAACCTCCTCTCTACTCATTTAAAACTAACCTAAATGTCAACTACCTTCTTGGAAATTTGAAAAGATTCATAGGGACGATGAACTGTGCCTGAATGAGATCTCCTTTGCTTACTTTCTTACAATGTGAATAAATATGAAATAATGAACATAGCCTGATCCCTCCCCTTCAGGATCCATCTCTGCAGTATGTTAAGAAATGTACTGGTTTGGTAATGAAAGGAGTCAATAGTCCCTATAGCATAACCACTCGATAAAGAATAAAACATGTGACTGTGTGTATCCTGATTAAAGGGATGCTTATACATATCCTTTAAAAATTAATAAAACAATGTTTCAGTAAGGCCCTCTAGATTCGCTTTGAACAGTGAACCATCCATAATGTCCTGCAATGTTACACTATAGATGCAACTACGGGAACATGCGCCAGACTCAAAGAACCCTTCTCCTCCCATGCAGATCAACAAAGATTTAAGGTGTACGTTTGAATCTAGTTCTGCGATGAATTGACACCAGTCTGAGACCGCCCTCAAGAAGTCTTTTTTAGACTGCAGCGTGGCGTGTGTGGCTCCCATCTTCCATGGGCCCGTCGTGGTTCTAAGGCCTCGGCAGCCCGTTCTCGGCCACCAGGCCTTCTTCCACAGCCACCTGGGACATGTGGACCTGAACCAATGACACAGAGGGAACCTTTAATGGGTCTGACCACCGCAAGCATTGGTGCATTAACACACTTGTCTTTAAATGGAATACATTGTTGAAAACAAAACGGATGACTCTCTTTTGAGTCATTAGAGAACCGTCTCCAAGGCAAGGAACACACCAGCATAATCTTGAATATATTATGACCTTCTTGAATAACAAATATTTATTTAGTAAAGCTTCAGCAGAAACCAAGGACGAGTAAAGAGCAGAAGAAAGAGGTGTAAGCTGGACCTGGCATCTATAATATGTTTACATACAGTAGGAGGACAGGCCTATTAAAAGCAGTCATTAGCGTTTAATTAAAGTGTATATAATGTAATGGCTCTAAGTAACCAGCCATTTTGTTTTACTGCACCTTGAACGGCTGACTGATTCCGATGATGCAATGCAGGGCACTGCTGTAGTAGCACAGCACACACTCTCCTCCCAACACCGGGATCTCCCACTTGCTGACATAAACCTACAGGGTCACACAGAACCGGTTTAGGGAGTGAATGAGAGGGGAGGAGACTGACGAGGGACACTTCTGCATGAAGTTTTGATGTTCAGAAAAATGTGATCCATACATTCACTCACCTAACCCGTCAGATATAGCTGGTAAGCATTGTCTGTTCTGGGCCAACATATTGTCCCTTTACACGTGGGAGAGCATCCAAATGGTGCTACCAAACAGCAACATGACCATACATATCCTAGCTGCTAAATAAGACAGTTAACAAGCATTAGCTAGTGTTCTGACAATATAGGTCCATTTAAGTTCTACCTACCAGAATTCAAGGGAGTGCAACATCTGAGTTTTGCAACTTTATGACAAAGGAAATGAAAACCAATTTCACTAATTTCAGCCAAATAAAACAACCTGGTTCATCCATCGGGCATCTCATGATATCAATGGTGTTTCTTTAGCAGGCTCTGATGCAGGCCAGAATCCCCTTGGGGATATATATAGCGCTTTTCTAAGCCGTGGCCACTCAAAGGACTTCACAATACTGCCCCACATTCACCCATCCATCCATGCACACATCCACACACCGACGGCTGTGTCAACCACGCAGGGCCAGAGCCAGCTCGTCAGAACAGTCAGGGTGAGGTATCTGCTCAGGAACACCTCTACACTCGAGGAGAGCCGGGGATCGAAGTAGCAACCTTTTGGTTACCAGTCAACCCGCTCTGCCTCCTGAGCCATATGCCGCCCTGAATTACTGAACAGGGCTCATTGGGTCTCACGTACCCGCACCAGCTCCTCGCTGGAGGCCACCTCGTCGTCCTTCACCCAGGCGTAGGTGATGTAGTCAGAGACGCACGAGAACCCAACCTTGGGAACGGATGGAAAATAATCGTTATATGAGACAATGCACTACACACAAACTATTGGAACTCGTCCTTCAAGAGTCAAGCCGGGTCCATGATGGAGACCGTCGCTAGGGCACCTTGAAGAGTCCGACCCAGTCCCAGTGGCTGGAGGGGAAGGCCTGCAGTGTGGAATAGACCACCATGGCGTCCATGTCGGCGCTCCAGTCGCCCTCTGGATACAGCTTCACCAGAGGGGTCTGCTGCCGCTTCTTCAGCTAGGGACAGAGGGACACTCCTGATCAGGGAATTATCTTTGACCTTTCCTTACACTGGGTTTGTATGCAATATGCAGGACGTTCCAGTCAATACACATTTTGAATTTAGAATAAGTTATAAATTAGAAAATGGGAATACTGATTACAAAGTGTGCCTTTCAATGAAGGTTGAATGTAGCCTGACGTTGACAGAAAATTCTCCAATGTGTATTAGTCTGGGAACTCTTAGCTCATTTTGAAGGGATGTGGTTATCAGTCAGACCAAAAGGAATTTAGAATCAATTGGATAGACTCATCTTTAATTTTTTATATTGCACTGTTGAAGGAGCCTGAGACTCAAGAATTTCATTGCCAGTAGCTGTTTCTGTAATTGTTGCGCATATGACAATAAACCACCTTGAACCTCAAAAGGTTTGATAAATCCGTCTCATCCATCTTGGTTGTGATTTGGTTGATGAAATCGCTCCTATAGGGCACTTCATCGAATCAAACCCCCCCATCGTATCAAACCCCCGATTTAACATGACAATAATAACGGTTGGGATTAGACCCGCGACCGGTCTGATGGAGATATGTCTGCACGGGACACATATGCCAGAGCCAATAAAACATCAGCTTGCAGATGTGTGTAATGTGTAAAAAAATGAAATCCTAAAAAGGATTGGTCCTGTTTGTTGAGACGGCAGGTTAATTGTTGACATTGTCTGTGTGTAGGTATAAATCAGCCATGATATTTGTTCATGGTGATGGGCCTTTGGCCCATTGGGATGTGTTGAGCAGCTCCCATAGCGGTAAATTTGTTTTGTCCTACCTAAGACAGAGCATAGGAACCGCCCTGGCCGGTATGGTTCCCAAAAAGTGTCCACAAACAAACAAATCCACCAGTTTGGATTCTATGTTTACAGGCCACTGCTCATGGACAAGGACATGGTGTACTATAGGAGGGCCAGGCCTGAGCCAAGCACCATCTCTATCCTTGGGGATAAGGTGCAGGTTGTAGAGAGCTATAAATACTTGGGTGTGCATATGAACAATAAACTTGACTGGAAGCACCACACAGAGGCTGTCCACAAGTAGGGTTAGAGCAGATTCTAATGCTCTGAGCCTTTTTAATGTGTGTAGCAAAATGTTATTCATGTTTTATCAGACTGTTATGCCAAGTACTTTGCAGCCATCTGTTGTGGCAGCAGCACCAGGGCTTATGATAAAAAGATTCACAAGCTGAGTAAAAAGGCTGGCTCTGGGCTGGAGACTGCTGTTGAACATTATGGACAAAACATGCATCCCTTACCCAATCTAGTTTGTAAACAAATAGCGTTTTTAGTAGGAAGCTACGGCAGCTAAACTGTAAAAAGGACACTTTTTTTTTACTGCAATTGCACTTCATAATGACTCCCCTTTGAGTAAGGACAGAAGAATATTAATTTAAACTTTAGCCTGAGCTGCATTTATCATACTGTATTTTTGCCCCTGTATATTTGCACACTTGACTGCTTTTTCATCATATATCTTTATTTATCTTTCATATTATGCACTGGCACTGCACTGGCACTGCACTAGTATTTTGCATGGGAAAAGCTCAGTGATTCAACTTCAGTGATTAAAAACAGCCCAACACATTCTTTGTTGGCAGTTCGTATGCGCTTCTACGGGTCTGACAAAACCAAAAGTACAGCTATTGAGCTGCTGAACAATGTGTAGAATAAAATGGATGTCCTTTGATTGCCAGATGCTCAATTTCTTAAAGGGGACATATTATGAAAACAACACTTTTCCTGGGATTTGGGGTGTTGTTTTGTGTCTCTGGTGCTGCCACACGCAAGTTGAAATAAGTCTGTACATGCTTTTGTGAGTGACATATGCATTTCTGAAAGTACCCTGCCTACAGTTGGTGAATGAGTCAGTTTCGGCGCAGACTCTTATGTAGGAAGCAGGCACATTTGAATATTACCACCCACTTCCCCGTCTCCCTCCAATCAGAGCATAAATACGATTTTGTGGACCAGCGGACGAGCGCTGAGCGGAGATGTTCTCGTATTTCAAAAATAGATGTCTAATTTGTCAGTTTGCCATGTTTCTGCCTGGCAGGAAGTCCGGCAGGCTCCCTGCCTCCCCTGCTCCGCCGCCTCCCCTGCTCCCCCGTTGGAGCCTCCCTGTCTCGGTTCAATCTGGACTTCAGAGTCAAAGTTAAAGTGCGTATTGGAAGTTAATTTTATTTTAAATATTTATACATAACATTCTCTGAAATTGCCCTTTGAAATTGAAATGCAGGATTTTATCAGTTAAAAATATTATATCGGCAAAAATCCAGTTTTAAAGTGCCTATTTTGAGCAAGGCTTCAAAAACCGTTGTTTTTTTATGTGATACGTCAAACGCGTCATATTACGTAGGAATTGGTAGACGCGGTCGCTGTTGCTGCCTCAGCTCTATGCGTAGTTGTGAGTAGTTAGAATAGAATAGAATCTTTATTGTCATTGTAACATTGTAACAGTACAAGTACAACGAAATTAAGTGCAGTCCTTGTTCAGTAAAAAAACATCACATTGAGGTAGTACGTATAAATAAATAAATCAATAAAAAACTATAAAAGCTAATCAACTAAGTACACTAAAAACACACATAAGACACACCCACACAAACATTCACATTTATAAATGTGCCTACACAGATGTGATACACAACACAACTATGCTCTGGTAGCAACATTTAGTGTGGTTATGGCTGTTGGATAAAAACTGTTTTGTAGTCTGTTTGTTCTGGTTTTCATGGACCTGTATCTCCTGCCTGATGGCAGTAGTTCAAACAGTTTGTGGCCGGGGTGTGATGAGTCCTGCAGGACGGATTTAGCTTTTTTAAGGCAGCGTGAGCTGTGCAGTTCATCTAGAGAGGGAAGTGGGCAGCCGGCGATTTTCTGCGCTGCCTTTATGACCCCCTGGAGCCTTTTTACCGCGGTGAGCGGTCTTGTATTCACCATATTCGGTTTTTGGTTTTTTTTTAATCGGCGAGATGAGGTTTTGTATCTGTGGGGGTTGTTCCAACTCCGACCTCCTGTCCGACCATCACCGATTTCACAGTTTCCCCGATCGGAGAAAGGATGGAGCAGGCTTTCGAGCCTGGGTGCATTTTGTTCAGGTGAAGAGAAAGGACTTTTTTTTCGCCTCTGTCACCAAATACTCGTTCATTTGCGCGGCTCACTTTAGACCTGAGGACTATGTTTCCGGGGACATGATGGAGTTCAAGATGGGTTTTCGGAGCGAGAAAAGAGTGAGGCTGAAAGCCGGTGTGATTCCCTCAATTCATGCCGCTCCAGCCGCAGCTTCGGGCTCAGCCACCGGCGGCAGTGAAGATCACGGACCGGTCAGAGATTCAACGATTCGGAAACGTTACTATACTACTACTACTATATACTTACTATACTATACGATACTGCCTTTAGGATAGGGAAACAATATCGTTTCGCATTTCCCACACAAGCACCTATCAAAATGAAATGTGAGGTTAACTTCGCTCGTTTCTTTAAGTTTGATCGCGCACTCGCTTGCTCGCCCACCCGTCCGTCCGCCCTCCCTCCATCCCTCCAGTAGTAGTTATGTGGAGTTATACATCCTGTAGATTCATTGAAACGTGGCCATCATTTGCTGTCAATAGCTAATATTAACTCAAGCTAATGCCAGTTACTCACCACTAACCCTAACCCTAACCTGCCCAATTCTCCACTGATTCTCCTGACACCACAACTCTATCTCCCTCCTATTGCCATGGTGTCTCCCCCTATTAGGTGGTTGCTGTTCTCCCTCACGGCTAGCTGGCTCAAAATTGTACGGAAGTGGTCCGAAACTGTTATCCATTGTTATGTTGCCTATGTAGTCTATGATGATTAGAACGTCCGTCTACCAATTCCTACGTCACCCTTTAAAACGAGCGTTTGAGATGCGGAAGTAAAATTGTATCACAAAAACGGCTCAAGATGCCACTTGTAGTGTAGATTTATTAATAAAAACTAAAAAATCGTGTATTCGAATTTTTTTCCTATATGATTCTTCACTGTAGTATCTAACTTCCAATACGCACTTTAAGGTTACTTTCCGCCATTTCTTCTCAACTATGGCGGACATAACCCTCACTACGAGTCTTTACTTGTTGTGGAAGTACCAGAGACGTCAGACGCATTCTTTATGATTCATAATATCATCCGGAGGCGCACATAGCTTTTGGCAGTGATATTAGACATTAAATATCATATTATATAGATCCTATATATTATTATTAATAAAAAATTAATACAACTTTAATAATTATTATTATTATTATTATTATTATTATTATTATTATTATTATTATTATTATTATTATTATTATTATTATTATTATTATTATTATTATTGAGCTCCGGGAGTCCACAAACGGCAACAATCACTTCTTCTTCATGCTGCGGTTCACCCTGAAAGCTTATTTGTATGCAATGGGCAGCAGCTCATTTGCATTTAAAGCTACAGGCACCAGAAACAGCACATTCTTTAGGGACTGAAACAGAGGGGAATGGGGAATTTTCTTAACCTAAAAGCTATTTCCAGCAAACAAAAAGCTATTTTCTGGAACTCATATACTATGTTTACTTGTTGGAAAAGAATCATAATATTTTACCTTTAAGGGGTATCCACCAACTAAGCCAGTTGAATTAAAACATGGCCGATTTAGATCTGGACGGAGACAATGACAACCAATAACCTGCAGTCTCAACAATCTAATAATACATATAAAAGTGTGGTATCAATCAAAATAAAATAAATCCCCGTAGAGAATACAGAAAGAGGGTTCATTGATGCAAACACTGCACCACCCATGAGGGCCTCCCCCAGCTCACCTCCAGGGTGAAGAGGCCCACCACCGGCTTGTGGTCGCTGATGCTGTACGTCATGTCACTGTTGTACGACTCCTGTCTGATCTTCAGAGGGAGCTCCAGGTCCTGGTCCTGAGCCCGGAGCCTCCACAAGATCCTGTCGGTCCAGGCTGGCTTGCGCTTCTTGCCGCTAGAGCAGGAGAAGAATGAGTAGAAGAGTGGATTATAGAACGAGGAAGGGGTAACAAAATTACACTACCATGGAGTATATCCATGAATATAGGACCACTACCATGGAGTAGATCCATGGATATAGATCTACTAGCATGGAGTTGATCTATAGATATAGAACTAATACCATGGAGCAGATCCATGTCTATAGAACTATTACCATGGAGTAGATCTATGGATATAGAACTACTACCATGGAGTAGATCTACAGTATATCTATAGAACTACTTCTATGGAGTAGACCTGAGAACTACTTCCATGGAACAGATCTATGTCTATAGAACTAGTACCATGGAGTAGATCTATGGATATAGAACATATAAACACTTGATACTAGTCTGTATACTCCAACACTTTTTTTGGATCTAAAACACACGTTAAGTTTGAGCTTTTGAGTTTGAAGGGATAAACTTGTTCTCAACACAGTAGTACTAAGTAGTGTTTTCATTGTGTGCATTAATGTCATGTCTAAGGGAAATATCAATCATGTGATAATATGATTGACAAAGATAAATGTGTATGCCTCACCTAGTAAAATATCTCATGCTCATAATCACAAGATCATTGTCTCATAATTACGGGATAATTATCTCACACTTACGAAATACAATATCATAATTACGAGATAACTCTCATAATTAGAGATAATTATTATGAGATAAGCATAGGGACCGTGCTGTGGATCTAAACAGCCTTTCAATAAAAGCAAGCACACATTTCCTACAAATTTCCTACTTTGAATGACTTTTCTACTTATTATTTTTCTCATAATTACGAGATAATTATTTCATAATAACGAGATAATTATCTCGTAATTATGAAATAATTACCTTGTTGTTTTAACATTTATAATGTAAAAATACTAATAAATAATAATAAAAATAAACAGATAAAAAAATAAATACCAAACACAACACAATGTAATCCCATATGTGAAATTGGATGAAGGAAACATAGAAAGCATTAAATATCATATATATATATATATATATATTATATATATATATATATATATATATATATATATATATATATATATATAGGAAGCACTTTTAAATGACAAGCAAAAATACAATTGGAATTGTTTTTGTCCAGTGTCTTTTCTTTTTGCCTGTTCTGTGAGATAGATTAAACATTACCATAGAGTTGTGTACTAGCAATGTGAGTATGCAACATCATTTCAGTAAGTCTCTGCTGTTCTCTTCTATCTTCTTACGGTACTGTAGAATCTTAGGGATTTCTTAGGGTTCTGCCTGCTTTAAGGAGTCGCAAGGAGTTGCCAGTTGCAAGTCGTTGCAAGGCGAATCTTTGGTCTGAACAGGGCTTTAGGGTTCTCCCTGCTTGCTTTGCGGCACTCCGTATTGATAGTGATAAAAAATATCTAATTTAATTGACAACTTTGCAACTTTTAGCACAAAATGGTGTTGGGGATTACACTGTATCATGAATGAGCGGCAGTGCATGTTGGAGTTCTGCCTTTGATGGTCTCAATGGACATTCTGCCGTCTCCAAGCGCGGAGTAAGTGATCCAAGATTATCTTTGAGGTAATGCTTTGATTACGGGTTACCATCATGCATAGAGAGAAGGGCATTCCACAGCATTAGTTCAAATGACGATAATTGGCTCAACACAAGGATGGCAGGAGGCTGGTGGGAGTGGTATTTGATTTCAGTGCTGCATTTGATTTTCTTAAGGATGTTTCTAAAGGTTTAAATGTACTGCTTCATCCTGGAAGGAGACTTATCGGTCCAAGAGAATGCAGAGGGGTTTCGTCAATAGCTTTTTTTTTTTGCAAAGTGCTAAAATGTGGGGTTCCTCAGGGAAGTGGCTGAGGACCTCTCCTTTATTCTATAACTAAAAATAATCTCCCATCAGTATTTGAAAAAGCATTAGTTGTTAAGTATGCAGATGATGCAACTATGTCTAGTGCAGCATTAGCATATCAAGAGCTAACTGATTGAGTATTGAACTCACGACCAGGGCCGAGTTGCTAAGATCTAATGAGTCCTGAATAGTTCCTAAGCCAAATGGATGGTGTTTGGACCTACTGGTCAGTAATCCTTCACTCAGCGTATCCCTCAGTGGGGCGCCAGGAGAACAACTTCAAAGACCAAAAATAAATTCAACTTGCTTCAAACAAAGCAGCCTGATTAACTTTCCATTGTCCAATATGCATAAATGTGTTTCAGATTATCCGTACCTAACCTATCCTCTCATGGATTCTCTTACAGAACAGATTACAATCAAGTTTGCAGATCACTGAGTAGTGTACTTCAGAAGCAAACCCAACTATCTGACAGCTAAGGACCTGTGTCTTACCACTTAGACCATGGACAAATCTACGTTCAAATATTATACTTTGAAAACAAGGTCCTCTGAATTTCTGAGTTTTGAATTCACCTCTTTCAAATTGAAATATAAAAAAATGGACTTTGCTGATATTCAAAATACTATATTTATTACTCAAATTCAAGTGGGCAAAATACCAACCTGAAAATTCAAACCATAACATTTTGACCTGCAGAAGGAGGGTATTCCAAGTAAAGGCCTGAGCATCGAGACTGAGTTTCCATTTCAATACCGTTTAAAATGTAACCCTTTTCGGCAGTGATTTGCTTTCATACGTTACAGGATGGATCTCTTTGCCAAAAAAGGTAACTAGAACAACTACCAGAAAACAAGAAGAGAGTAATGAAGGCAATTAACAGGATGAAAAAACTCATTACATATTAATGGCTGATGGTTTCTGCTTTTCTCTTATTTTAAGTAGTGTCTTTTTTATGTTTGCATTGCCCAAGGATTTACTCTTGTTCCCAGCAACACTGGAAACAGTAGATTATATAATATATGTTAGGAAAATCACTATTAAAAACTCTAGTGTTAGGATGGCACGACGTGGTTTAAATATCCGAATAAGCATTAGACAGTTTGAGCTTGCTGTGCAAATACCACAAATTGGACAAAAATAATCTTGAAAAATAAATGTTCAGCAGAACATTTATTAAGTATCTTCAGTGGCATCAGAACTAATTAAAGACTCATTATTTATGATTGGACAATGAAAGCATAGATATTGATAAACTCTTTCATCATATGAAACACTTTCATTTCATTTTATAGTGTGTCACATTGCGGCACACTATACAAGTCGTTAATAAAAAAGGTAGTGCATATAGTGTGTTTTAAGCTGTTTAGAACAGGCAGGAGTTAAAACATGTATGTACAAATATATCTTTAGAGATCATACTAGTACAAACCATGTCCTGTATGGCCTGTGAAGTTAAAGAAAGGAGTATATTTATATATTATTTATTATATATATATATATAATATATATATATATATATATTATTATAATATATTATATAATATATATATATATATAAATAAGAGAGAGAGAGAGTACCTGCTATCGTAGACGTGAGAGTTGCGGTCAAACTTGTAAGTGGGCTGGAAGTCCAAAGGGCCTTCCTCAAACTCCTGCAGGATTGGCTCCTTCTTCTTCATCATGGTCAACTACACACACAATACCCTAATCAAAACGCCATTAGCACCATTACAGCAAGGAAACACTGAACGGAATGTGTTCCTACCTGTTCCTTGCTCCAGAGCAGCTGGTAGGTTTGGTTCTCAATACAGGAGCGCACAAAGTGCATACCATGGTCCTGGATGCGGAAGTTGAGATCCCCAAACCAGAATACCAGCCTGTGGGGGACCAACCGGTCATTGCATTATATTAAAGGCCTTGTTACCCTAACGCCTCCTATCGGTCCACACTGTCTGTGTTTGGCTTTTGCTCAACAACCCTCTGATGCATAGAAATCTGAAGACTGCACTTTACAGAAGGTATAATATGTTACATTTCCAGTTGTGTGGTATTCCAACAATATCCCAAATGTTTCCCAAAACAGAAGTCGGACCCAGAGTAATTCTGAGTTTGAAATGCGGTAACAGTGCAGTAAAAATTTGTCAACGTCTTCCTACTCCTTAATCCCCTAACTTCTGGGGAAACACGAGAAAACAGTCAAGTATCGACCTTTTGCTTTGATTTGAAAAGCTTACTCGAATTCACTACTTCGATAAATGAGTCATGCCGAGCACCAAGCTAGGGTGTGTCCCTCACATACACTAGCCACGTTTAAATGAAAATTTCTGGTCAGATTAGATTTCTAATCGGAATAGAGCTTATCCTGTCATGCGATCCGAATGTACTGCATATATGGCATTTACAAAATTGGTAAGCAATACGTACGAATGTCTCTCGCGCACACATCAGGATTTGTCACATCTGGGCTGGCGGATACATAATGGACGTCTTATCAGTATTTGGCTTTTATGTTTAGGCTTTTAATGAAAGCCCAGCAGGAGAGAGCTTTTCTATGCCTGCTCCTTCAATTAAGAAGGAGTACAGCACAGCGATGTCAGGATCTTGTCCGGTCTTTATATTTACCCCCTCCTCCGCCGCAAACAATACGCATTTGGATGAGAGTGCGCAGCGAAGACTGTTGGGAGAGAGTGGCGTTACATAAGGGATAATGCATAGCTCGCCGGTCATTATCAGGAAAATAAACCGGGGGCAGACACAGACACCAACGCGAAGCGGAGGAGTCTTGCTTCGCCCTGAAGGATGATTATTTTCGATAATCACTGGCTTTCTATGCATTATCCCGCTTTTTACATGGCTATTTGCCAAAACGAAGAAATAACTTCACATAGTGTGTCTTTTTACAATTTATTTGTTACCATTCTTGGTGTTCATCAGCAGAGAAATATTTCACAACAGACGTTGACGTCGCAAAGCAACTGATTACGCTGGGGTTGATAAGTTACCGGACTTCTTGCGGAGTGATACGAAAGACTTGAATCAAGAGGCAAAAAATCCACTCTCCTTGACAGCGGTCAATTATGCTTAGCAACAGTGGATTTTGTAAGGGATATTGTAAAGAGCGCCGGTCATTATGGGGAAAATAAGCCCAGACAGGGCGAACCGGACACCAACGCGAAGCGGAGGTTTCTTCCTTTGACATGAAGGGGCTTATTTTCGATAATGATCGGGGACGTTCCATACATTATCTTGCTTATTACACGGCTACTTGCCAAACGAAAAAATAACTTCACACAGTGTGTGAAGTTACACAGAGTTTTTACAATTTATTTGTTATCAGCATTCCTAGTGTTGATCAGCAGAGAAATGGTCCGCCAAAGACGTTGACGTCGCTTAGCAACCGAGTACGCTGGGGTTGATGAATTACCGGATTACTTGCGGAGTGGTGCGAAAGACGGCAAAAAATCCACTTTCCTTGACAGCGGTCAATGATACTTAGCAACGGTGAATTATGAAATATAATTCACCGCCGGAAGTAATGAAGGGCCCATTCAAGTGAACTGAGCATTCCACGGTATTGAGAAGACCTGTGTAATAAGTAATGGATAATGTATAGAACGCCAGTCATTATCGGGAAAATAAACTTATTTTCGATAATGACTGGCGTTCTATGCATTATCCCACTTATACACCGCTACTTGCCAAAACGAAAATATAACTTCACAGTGTGTCTTTTTACAATTTATTGTTGTTACCATTCGTAGTGATGATCAGCAGTGCAATTGTTCGCCAAATAAGTTGACTTTGCTTAGCAACCGAATAAGCTGGGGTTGATAAATTACCGAACTACTTGCGGAGTGTTACGGAAGACGTGAGTCAGAGGCAAAAAATTCACTTTCCTTGACCATTGCTATATGCATAGCAATGGTCAGTTATACAAAAATAAGACAGCTGAATGTTGGGATGGCCCATGCAAGTGAATGGAGCAGTCTACAGATTCGAAAAGAGCCGTGTAATAAATTAATTCAGTGACCAGGAATGGCGAGAAAATGCTAGGATGATCATTCGTTAAATTATGCGAGCTAATGAAAAATATATTGCCAGAGGAGAAAACTGTACGAAAGGCAATTCCGTTGGCAATGAGAGTTGCCATGGTGCTATACAAGATGGGCAGCAGTGCTGAATGAATGACTGCGAATCAGTCATTCATTCGTAACCCTAACCCTACTGAAGAACACATTGATTCTCTCTCTCTCAGCAACACACTGACATCAGACCGTCTGTGGTCATGCCCTCCCCTCCCCACAGAATCGTTCAAATTCATTCATACAATCTATCCGGAGTTAATGAATTAGTATGAGAGGAATACAAAAACCTAATCTAATACATGGGAAAAATTACAACAAATAACTTATTTACTTGTTTTGTATGCAACAACAGCAATTGATTACAGTAAAAAGAACACTTGGACAACTCCATCTCCCTGCTAACCTGTGGTCCAGGATGGACGGTGCCTGGGGGGACTCGAAGGTCTGCGTGTCCAGGATACGCTCAAACTCGTCCAGGCGCTCTGTGGCGTTCTGCATGTGGGCCGCCAGGTGACAGTTGAGGAAACACAGACTGTGGCCATAGAAGGACAGCCGTACAGACACTCCCCCTTTGTTACCCTGAGAGGACGGAAGTAATAAGAATAAAGTTCTGTTTTATTCATGCAGTCATGATCGTGGATTATTAGCCAGGTTTCAATCGGTTAGCATTAAATCAGAAAATATTAAATGTTACCAGTTTCAGTATTGATTTCCCTCTCTTCCTCCCAGTGATAATCGGATGGCTTGTATTTTCCCTCCTGGCTACACACCCAAGCGGGATACCATTACTGTACACTTACTGAACAAGCCCCTGTTATGGTGAAAGTGCCTTTTGACAGCCTTTCTGACTTTAAGGAGGTACAAACTACAGAAAACAGTGAGAGGGGGATTCTGACCACAGCCCTTGAATCCAATTTTATGAGCCGTCTTTGACCTTTCAAATTTGGGATATGTTCTGGTTATTTGACATTTCGATATCCTGTTGTCCAACACTTTAAGCAGGTTGGAACAAAATTGCAACCAAAAAAAAAGGATCATTATGATGGCATTTACTCACTAGGCAAGCTAGCCAATAACAATAATCACAATGTTCATTTACGTATGATATTTATTCACCCAGTAGCCGAAGATGCCAGTGCGGGTGAATGTGGACTGGATGTCCCTGATGAAGGGGACATGGTCCAGTTTGGAGAAGACCAGTATGAGCAGACCCTGCATTCTGATGGACGACACCTGAGGAGCACAACACCCCCTCTTTATGGTGGTGGAGTATCAAGACTTGATACTGGTGTGATACACAGACACACAGAACATGGAAGTACAGCAGTCAGGTGTATTGGAGGCTCAGGAGGCAGGGGTAGGGTTGCAGGAAGAGGACCCCCCCCCTGGGGTACCTCGGTTACCTTGAGGTACCCCAGGGGAGCCAGCGTGGCCATGAACAGACGGCTCCACCCGTCATCAAACGCCAGGTCAGCCACCAACCGCACAGGACCAGAGTACACCTCCTGGAGACTACACACGCAGCACATCGTTTACTTCCAGATCAGACAACAGTAGGCCAATCATTCCTAGCCCATTTTTCTAGCCCCCTACCCGATGACGTAGAGATCTGGGCTCCTGGGGGAGCCAAGCTGGAGCAGCGAGGCCAGGTCGTCCACGGGGTCCGCCGTGGCCACGTTCCATGTGACCATATGGAGCCTGCAGGCAGGGACAGAGAGACCAATGTCTTCCTTTACTCTCTCTGAGAAAAGACTGCTATTTTTACTGTCATCTAACAGACAAGGCTACGCTGTAACACTCAGCTTTTTGATCCACTAAACAGTAGACAGAGAGGTGCTGAGCTGTGGCTGGTGTGTGGCTACAGCCGGAAGCTCATAAAGAGACCAGTCATTCCTGCATCAGGATACGCTTTGAACTATAAAATGGATTTTTGAATAACGAGGAGGCCGCTAGCTATAGCATCAGCTATTACCTAACAGTAGCAATAAGTGGGATGAGGAAACAGCTAAGCTCCCTGATGCAGAGGTCTTCATCTGGTCTGTCTCTGCCACTCCACAACAACACACAGAGCCACACAGTGAACTATCCAAAGGGTGTTAAAAGGGCTTGGTTGTGAACATCCATGTCCATCTGAAGCGGTCCATCCGTGGCACGCCAGCCATTTGGACACCATTGACCAAGTCATCAGCTGGTGGAGCCGTTGCCGCAGCAACAGCTTTCTAGTCGTGGACCGGGAGAAGACACTGGCTGCTGGAGCCGATGCGTTTATCATGGTTCTAAACGTGCAGTTGTCTCCTCCATGACCAGAGCTTCGATAAGGAGGGCGGGCGAGGGCGGATAAGTCTTGGTGGAAGGGTTCTTTGGCGAGTGAAAGTGTGCGAGGAATCGAAGACGTGTGCGAGGAATCAGAACCTCAAAGCTTTGCAGTTAAAAACAACAATGCACTCCTGTTGACTCTTAAGTCTAACAATACCCCGTCTAGAGCCCTAATTCTTGGATGTTTCCAATGAAGCAAATTACCTTGTTGCGGGATTAGGGGGGAAATTAAAGGGGGTTGTGTTTAATCTTCAGACAACAAAGGCCATCTGAAATATCTGTAATCATTTCACAAGAAGAAATAGCTGTCTTGCTTGAAAAAGAGATATTGTGAAATACTGTGCTTGCTGGTCTGTCTGGCCGTCTGTCTCGCTCTCTCTCTTTCTCTCTAATTTGCTTTAAAAAAATTATACAGCTGCCCTCCTTAAACTAATCTCTGTGAATGTGAAAGGCTAAAAGTAAGACCCTTAAATGATGCGGGCACATTGCAGACCACTGCTCTGTTCTCTTATCATCTGAATATGATCACAGCTAGATGTTCCTCGACTGAACCTGATCACAGCCAGATGTTCCTCATCTGAACCTGACCACAGCTAGATGTTCCTCACCTGAACCTGGTCGAAGCCAGAAATTCCTGTCTAGTATATAAAATCGAGAGAAAAAAAAAAGGTATTTTCCCATTCTGTTTCTCTAACTGCCATTTGTTGTGTGTGCCTTTTCCCTGACTGCCAGGTTGGCAATTTCTTTAAGAGATATTGTATCTGGGACAGATGACAATTCACATTGCAATTGTCAACAAGCATATCGTAATGTTTACCCAAAACACAGTTTCCTGTGTTCCCATCAAGCAGAAGAATGCATAAGGGGCTCCCTGCTCCCTTGAGACCGGTTTACCCCAGGTCAAAGGTTAACGTTAGATTATACTAGGAACAGGTAGGGTGGCAAGACAGTGCAACGAATAAGTGACAGAGCTTGCACAAGCGGAGCTTAAAAGGACCACCTTGGATTATTGTTAGGTTTGTTGAATGATTATTGTATGTTTGCTTTATGATTATTGTATGTTTGTTGTATGTTTGTTATACGTTATTGTATGTTTATTACTTAAATAAATTAGATTAATTGTTAGAAGTTCAGATGACTCTTTATTCTTAAATAGTTTCAACAGAAATGATTGACTTGGTGCAAATTTCCACCACAAACGGCGACCTGTTCCCACCTGAAGCTTTGCTTTGCGTAATTTTCATTTGATGTAGTCGTATCTGGGTTATGTTCCTCGTTGTCCTCCATCATCGAATATACTCTAATGGCAAAGAGGAACAGTTAACAAATAGACCAATAGTCAGTTAGGGGGCAGATGCACAGTCTGCAGATGCGGGATTTAACATATGATTCAGCTTTAGATCCTGCTTCTTTTGGTAAATGGACTGCATTAACACATTCAACAGATCATTCACACATTAACACAGCGACGGCGGGGTCAACCATGCAGGGCGACAGCCAGCTCGTCGGGAGCAGTGAGAGTGAGGAGTCTTGCTCAGGGACATTTCGACACTCAATGACACAACGATGTCCTAAACAGTGCCACTTACTATAACGGACATCCATTAAGCTACAAAAAACGACACCTACATACTAGTTATATATACCTGGTAATGCTTTACAACCTCCCGGATAGGCAGTAGTATTGTGAGCGCTGTGGTCTTGTTGTTATGTGCCGGGATGCTACTTCCTGCATCGTCACATGTCACATGTCAGCAGGCCAACCGCCCCCCCTACGGGAGACCACAAACACCCCCCACAATTACAACCACAAGCAATGATTAGATTTAGACAGTCATAAAGATGAATGACCAAGATGTTTTAATATTCATATATATATATAGACCTCATCTCCACCAACCAGTTGGTGAACGTTCTCTGCTGAATTCATATTTAGGTGAGTGCTGCATGCAGCGCGAAAACTATCGAGTGCTGTATGCAGCGCTCAACTATTGTTCTATCTTACAATGGAGGATCCCCGTCAAGGCTACTTCAGACTTCGTAACTTGGTCAATATTTTATCGTAAACCTTCGTTCAAAGGTTTAACAAATCAACACACTTTTCGATTAGGCTACCTTTGATTTCTACGACCGGGCGCTTTTCCACCGCAAAGCACCGAGAGCTAGTTCGGAGCTGGAGCTTGTGTTGGTGCTGGAGCCAGAGCTTTCCAGGAACTTGCTCCGTTTTCCATTACAAAGAGCCAAATCGGACCCGGCGTGCGTCACAAAGCGCCACCGCGAGCACGGGTTCACGTTCAATCGCGCGAGAAGCGCTTGTCGGAATAAACGCTGTCGGGGGGGAGACATACAACAAGATGGTTGATCTCGT
>OLKM01003830.1:0-27500 GCA_900291075.1 Melanogrammus aeglefinus | reverse complement strand
GCACGCACGCACGCACGCACGCACACACACACACACACACACACACACACACACACACACACACACACACACACACACACACACACACCTTCTGAGTCACCCTGCTTCTCACTTTGTGGCTTTAGTTGTGGCTCTCCTACTTTCTCTCTCCCTCTTTTTCTCTCTCTCTCTCTTACTCATACTCATGTAGATCTTTCTTACCATCGCTCTCTCTCCTCTACTCTGAAGTTGTCTACCTCTTACTCAAACTGCTCTAGTTACCCTATTTCCTCCTCTCACTCCCTCACTGTCTCTAGCTGTCCCTCTACCTCCCTCCTCTCTCTCCTCTTTGTCTCTGGATGTCTCTCTACCTCCCTCCTCTCTCTCCTCTTTGTCTCTGGATGTCTCTCTACCTCCCTCCTCTCTCTCCATCTCTCTCCCTCTTTGTCTCTATTTGTCTCTCACCCTCTCTACCTTCCTCCTCTCTTGCTCTCTCTCCCTCTCTGCTTCTCTCGGCCTCTCTCCCTCTTTGTCTCTAGCTGTCTCTCTACCTCTTGGTGGGAGCATGGCAGGCCTGTGTGTTGACCTGAGGACGACTGACATTCGGAGGCCGGTCCCCTGCCTGCAGCGATGACATTTCTGCCATACTTTGATGCTGCCTTTGAAGAGAGATGTAGAGAGAGAGAGAGAGAGAGAGAGAGAGAGAGAGAGAGAGAGAGAGAGAGAGAGAGAGAGGAGGAGCCGAGCGGAGACGAGCATCATGAGAAGAGAAGAGAGAGGAGGAGAGAGAGAGAGAGAGAGAGAGAGAGAGAGAGAGAGAGAGAGAGAGAGAGAGGTGGCCGCCCAGTGTCTCCCATCCTGATACTTCAGGAGTAAAGATGTACAAAGCCACAGGTACATACACACACACACACACACACACACACGACACACACACACACACACACACACACACACACACACACACACACACACACACACACACACACACACACACACACACACACACACACACACACACACACACACACACACACATGATCTTTAATGCATACGTTCTGATGCTCATGGCAGACACAGTATACACGCACACATTATAAATGAAATAGTGACTTAATAACACACACAAAAAAAACACACACTATCATATACAATGTATATGATTATTATTTCAATTCACTATCCGGGACCTCCCTCACTTTTTACTGGCTCAAAGAAGAAGAGGAAGAGGAGGACGAAGAAGAGGAAGAGGAAGAAGAAGTAGAAGAAGAAGAAGACGACGACATGACAACAACAACAACAACAACAACAACAACAACAACAACAACAACAACAACAACAACAACAACAACAACAACACAAGAAGAAGAAGAAGAAGAAGAAGAAGAAGAAGAAGAAGAAGAAGAAGAAGAAGAAGAAGAAGAAGAAGAAGAAGAAGAAGAAGAAGAAGAAGAAGAAGAAGAAGAAGAAGAAGAAGAAGAAGAAGAAGAAGAAGAAGAAGAAGAAGAAGAAGAAGAAGAACAAGAACAAGAACAACAAGAACAACAAGAACAAGAAGAACAAGAACAAGAAGAACAAGAAGAACAAGAACAAGAAGAACAAGAACAAGGAGGAGGAGGAGGAGAGGGAGGAGATAGGTGGAGATATGAATCACCAGATACAATCGTGATGGGCTTGCTGTGGTGAAGCCCCTTCTGGTCTGTCATGTATAACAGGACGACTGTAGTGAAGTCTCTCTCGTTAGTGAGCGTGTGATTTGTGAAATGCCCCCAGCTGAACCGGGTGGAGGTTAAAACAGGATTCTGCAGAGGAGACGTTCTGAGTCTTCACCGTCCCACGCAGAGCCGGGTTGTTAGTGGAGATATCATCCCTATCTTATGGGAGCACATGCACACCAGACACAACCCATCGCTGATTGGTCGAGCACGGCTGGGTACCCAACGAGGGGGAGAGGACTGAAGACATAAACAGATGAAAGCCATTTGTGGGGGAGTCTCCCTGGCTCATCCCCTGTGCCAAACAAAATCCTACAATACCCCGCAAGGTCACCATGACTTCATCACGAGGAGCTATCGTCTGGCTTGGGCGCACAGCAGCATCACCCGGGACAGCAGTGGCTCAGAAGGCAGCGTGGGTAGTCTGGCAACTGGAAGGTTGCTGGTTCAATCTCCGGCCACTTCTGCTAAATGTCGAGTTGTCCCTGAGCATGACCCTTGACCCCCAGCCGAGTGGGCAGCAGCCTTGCAGGGCTGACACCTCCTGGCGCTGTTTGAATGTGTATGTTAATATAAGGCCATCATTTAAAGCACTTTGAGTGGCCACAGGTCTGAAAAGCGCTTCCTTAAAGTGGTCTAATTTGTGTGTGTATTCACACGTTGGACTATCATTAAATGTTGCATGTTTCAGATTTTTTATGTTTAAGTTTTTTTTTTTTACCTTTATTCATCCAGGCAAGAGTCATTGAGATTCAGTTTTAAGAGCGACCTGGCCAAACAGTATGAACAATACATCAGGGTTGCAGAAACACTAACACCGGCCCACAGGGATTCATACCCGAGACCACAGTAGCCTTCGGTTTAAGGGTAAAACTATGAATCAGTCGGAAAAACTATTTCGAAACACAGCCACTGCCTAGAGCTTTTCTAATGTCCTTCAGAATTGAAACAAATTGCCCATCAGAAATACATTCCTTCAGCTTGGAGACCTCCTGCAAAGTTCCATATGGCAGGAACAGCATACTTTAAACCTCTTTTCCAGATTCAGTTCCGGACATAAGTAACGGACAGAGACAGTAAGTCCTAAGATCGAAGGCCGGAACGGCCTTTAGTTCAGGTCAGTGCTCAGGTAGAGAGAAACCGGTCCAAGGAGGGTTTATGAGTCAAACCCCACCAGCGGGTAGCCTGCGTACACACTGGGACCGAGTGCAGTGGTGTGTGGGATAAGAACAGCCGGTAAGGAGACGTAAAGCACGATGATGGACAGAATCCGTCTTCAGACAGTTGACCCATGCGATGGAGGGCAGCGGATCAGTGGTCCAGTGGGGGGATTTCTTTGTCGATATCAATTTTGACAGACAGTTTGTTGTCAGGATTACACAAAGAAACTTGGAGCTGGAAACTGGCCAAATAGATTTTCTTTCAGTGAAAAATACAAATTTTCGGGGCATTTGTGTTAAACATACATTTGGTTTTGTTCATGTTTGGGACGGACTGAAGGTACAATACTTTAAGGTCCTGTGAGGCCGATGTTGAGAAGTGATGCATAAGAGTGTCATCAGCGTATAGGTACGTTTTGTAGGTTATGACAGAGATCATTGATGCATAGAGAAAGATAAAAGGTCCAAGCATAGAGCCTTTGTTCGATATAGTGACCGCAATGAGTTTGCTATCTGCTATTACACTTCACTTCCCTTTAACCAAAAAGACTTACCGTCGTACTTGTTTGACTAGTATGTCGGAATTTGTTCTGCACATATGCAGTGTGTATGTGTGGGTGTGGGTGTGGGTGTGTGTATGTGTGAAAGTGTGTATGTGTTTGTGGGTGCACGTGTGCAAAGATTACTTGGCATGGAGTCTAGAAATCGAAAACAAATTCCGTTGCCTCCCATGCAATTTGACTTCTTTCAAGCGGCGTTATGTTGAAATATAAAAAAAGCGCGAAAAGCAGTGGAATTAACAATCTTATTTGAATATACTGTCATCTGTCAGGAGCAAACCGCATCCCTAATACATTACACCGTCTCATTAGAATTGGCAGCTGTTTTTTTCTTACCTAGTTAAGAAAAAGGAAAGTTTTCAGCCTGAATAAATGAATAATTGCCTTCTTAATATGTTCCGTATCTGACAGCATAAAGCACACGCATGTGTATACATGTGTGTGTATGTCTGTGTGTGCATGTGTGTTTGTCTGTGTGTGTGTTTTTAGACATGTGTGTGTGTGTATGTCTGGGTGTGTTTGTGTGTGTGTGTGTGCGTGTGTGTATATCTGTGTGTGTGCGTGTGTGCGGATACGTCTGTCTGTGTGTGTTTCCTCTGCGCTGACGCACACGTGTGCGTCGCCACGGCGATGCTATTTGTATCCGTGGGCGTGCCGGAGCCGGACAGTATGGCCGACCACACAGACCTCCCCCTCCGCCTCCCTCCTCTCTCAGCCTCCCCCCTCCTCCCCCCCCCTCCAGCAGCCTGCCCGGTTTCCCCCCCCCCCCCCCCCCCCGGGGGCCCGGTCCCCTCTGCCGCAGCGCTGCACTGGGCTATTGATTGGGACCAGTGCCGCAGCTCACCTGCTAATTGAAAGCCGATTGGGGCCCCGGGGCCGAGCTGTAAAACAGGCCCAGTGTGGCATTAAAAGCTGAAGGCTGACGGGGCCCTGTAAATCCAGGCTCCGCTAATAGTGATGGGGTATATCCATCTGGCTGCAGCGCTGGCTCCCATTGTGGGTGTGTGTGTGTGTGTGTGTGTGTGTGTGTGTGTGTGTGTGTGTGTGTGTGTGTGTGTGTGTGTGTGTGTGTGTGTGTGTGTGTGTGTGTGTGTGTGTGTGTGTGTGTGTGTTTGTGTGTGTGTTTGAGTGTATTCAGCTGCAGGTGCTGTTAGCGATGTGTGTGAGTTTGTATTGTACGATATTTGTGTATATCTACGTGTGTGTGTGTGTATGTGTGTGTGATAGATAGAAAGAGAAAGAGAGTGTGCATGTGTGTGTATCTGTTTCTGTGTGTGTGTGTGTGTGTGTGTGTGTGTGTGTGTGTGTGTGTGTGTGTGTGTGTGTGTGTGTGTGTGTGTGTGTGTGTGTGTGTGTGTGTGTGTGTGTGTGTGTGTGTGTGTGTGTGTGTGTGTGTGTGTGTGTGTGTGTGTGTGTGTGTGTGTGTGTGTGTGCGATAGAGAGAAAGAGAAAGACGCACACACACCCAGCCTCCTCTTCTCTCTCTGCCTTGCAGGTGGCTCACCGCGACAGCTTCGTCTCCCATGGCGACAGAGAGAACAGTCTCCTCTGTATTGGACACATCTTTTCTTTCTCTCCATCCCAGTGACAGCCCCCCCCCCCCCCCTCTTCTGCTGTCACTTTCTTCCTCTCTATAGTTTCCACATCACTCTGTCTCTCTGCAGGACACGCCCCTGATGCAGCGGCCACACCACTGGGCTGTGTGTCTATGTACTTCTGTCCGTCTGGATGAATGGATGAATGTGTATGAGTTGTGTGTGCTTCTGCATATGTAGTGGTGTGCATGTCTGTATGTCTGTCTGTATGTTTGAATGTATATGAGTTTGTATGTATTTATGTATATGTAGTGGTGTGTGTTTGTGTGTTTGTGTGTGTGTGCGTGTGTGTGTGTGTGTGTGTGTGTGTCTGTCTGCCTGTCTGTCTGTCTCTCCGTCTGTCTCTCCGTCTGTCTTTCTTTTTGCCTGGCATGCACCCCTCCCTTCCCCTCCTGAACCCCTCCCTCCATCCACGCCCCCGTGTCTCTCGCCCCCTGGCCCCCCCTGCTGGGCAGCAGTGTGTGTGTGTGTGTGTGTGGGGGGGGTGGGGGGGGGTACGGAGGGACGGCACGGCGGCCCGCCCCACGACGGCGGGGAGACGAGAGGTTAATTGGATTGTAATTAGAGTGGAGGTGATTAATTGATAGCATCTGTAAATTGGGATGTTTCCATTGTAAATGTGACAAATGAGAGCATAGTGAGCAGGAGGGAGAAGGGCAGAGACAGCCGTCAGCCAACTGACCAAGAAGAAGAGATGGGGGGGGGGAGAGGGGGGAGGAGGGAGGGAGAGAGGGAGGGAAGGAGATGGGAGAGAAGGAGGTGCGGAAATGAGAGAGACAGAGTGACGGGGAGGGGCGGAAATGAGGGAGACAAAAAGAGCGGCTGAAGCCAGATAGAGGGACAAGTGATAGGAGAGAGAGAGAGAGAGAGAGAGAGAGAGAGAGAGAGAGAGAGAGAGAGAGAGAGAGAGAGAGAGAGAGAGAGAGAGAGAGAGAGAGAGAGAGAGAGAGATGAGAGAGAGAGAGGAGAGAGAGAGAGAGAGAGAGAGAGAGAGAGGAGAGAGAGAGAGAGAGAGGCGAAAGGCTACAGAAGAGTGACAGCGACTGGACGAGGAGGGAGATGGAGAAAGGGAAAACAGGTAAGACAAACAAAATGAAAGCAGGGGGAATAAAACAGCTTGAGATGGAGATGGAGGAGTGGGAAGAGGGAAGTATTGCCCCCCCCCCCCCCCCCTCGACACATACATGCACACACACTCACCCCGCCCCCCCCCCCCCCCCGGCTTGTGCTCTTGCTCTCCCCATCTCTTATTGTCACTCCTAATTGTACCTCAAGATCTCATAGCAAAATAGTCCTGTCTTCATTTGTATTCTAATTTCACACTTGAAGTGGCTGTGGAGTGAGATATGAAATTTGGAGTGGGAGCTGAAATGACTTCCTCTCTTCTTTTCACTTCCTGCCTCTCCCTCTCAGCCTCCCCTCCCTTGCTCTCTTTCTCCTGTCTGTCCCTCTCCCTATCTCTCACTCTTCAGTTTCTTTCCCAATCTACTGTCTGTCTCTCTCTCTCCTGTCTCTCTCCCTATCTCTCTCTCTCCTGTCTCCCCCCTATCTCGCTCTCTCTCTCTCTCCCAATCTCTCTCCCCCTATCTCTCGCCCTTTCTCCCCCCCATCTCTCCCTCTCTCTCCCCTTGTCTCTTCATGTTGAGGGAGATTGCTTCTCTCTTCTCCATTCCACTTTCTATCCGCTACGCCTGGTAATGTTTTGCATTACTTCCGCTAAATTGACAGTTTAAAATGTGCTGTTGCATTGATGCTGTTCCTTTACTGTGCTTCACTGCTGTTCTTCTGTTTTTACATTTCGCTCTTCTCAAGGCCAAAAGGAAAAGTTCTGTTAAATGCCTGCTCAGCACAACTCCTGGTAAACCGGTTAGTTAGCAGAACATTAAGACTAATTAAAATAATGAACTCAACGGTGTACAGCAATGCAAATAAAAAAACACAGACAAATAAAGTTAGCAAAGCTTTCATTTGTGCGGCTGAGCAGACTCATTTAAAATGAACGTCCACTGGAGGACATGTTCAGGGTTTTTACAGTTCAATAATATGCACGCACGCATGCACACACACACGCACACAAACACACAAGCACACACAAACACACTACATTCACAGGCACGCACACAGACACACACACATGCAGACACTAACACAGGAACAAACCTTCTTCCCCACTTTCCAACAAAACTACTTCTTGCCTGACGGTCAATGTTGTTGTTTACATGTTTACATGTTCGGGTGCAGGTGTAAACAACAGTGTACAGTGTGAAGTAATTAAGGTTATTGGAAGAGGAGGAACCACAGAGGCGTTTAGGACCTACTGGAAGAGCATCCTCTCCATGATGGAGGGACGCAACCTCACACCCCTCTGCTGGGGCCCCTGGCTGGCCTGCCCACGACGGAGGGACGCAACCTCACACCCCTCTGCTGGGGCCCCTGGCTGGCCTGCCCACGACGGAGGGACGCAAGCTCACACCCCTCTGCTGGGGCCCCTGGCTGGCCTGCCCACGACGGAGGGACGAGAGCTAACAACGCTCACGCACAGATGGTGAATCCGTCTGCCACGCCAGAGCATGAATGAAATTAAAAAGTAGGGGTGCTCCCACAAACACATTCGACAGAGCAGTGGGTGTCGTTCAGGGGGTCAGCCTTTACGGAATCAAAGCGGACCCCGGAATCACTATCAAATTAAGATATCACGGTAACAAAGTGAAAATAAAAAAGGAACGTAATTTCCCTGTCGCCTGTGCACAGGAAATCAATTAATTTTATACTTTTGATACCAGCCACAAGTTGCCGGGTTTTAATTCGCCGGGCAGGTGTCACAACTGTGCAAACCCTTTTTTCCGCGCCGAGCGTGCCGTCAGCGCGCGGTTTCCTCGCGCGCTTCGTTCGCTCAACGGAACAAATTGTTCATTAAACTCCGGCCCTAATGCTCCCGCCGCCGCGCGAGGAGAAGGCTGCCGGAGGTCCGCGCAGCCGCCGAATTAAGCTAATCAAATAAGCCTGCAGTCAGGTTCTATCAGACGGCTCCAGACTGCAGCAAATGAGCCCACGTCGCCGAATTTACATTCTGCCTCCCCCCCGGGGGGGGGGGGGGACATCCAGGGTCCCACCTCACCCTCACTTTCCTCCCTCCCCGTCCGCCTCCCCCCTTCGCTCTCTCCCGCCCCATCAGCATCTGGCTCCAGAAGAAAGAGGAGAAGGGGAGCCGCTGCCATTCCTGGCCGCGCAGCCCCGCTTCCCTCGGTGCTTCCTGGGCACACTTCTGATGAGGGAGGGGGAGAGGACAGCAGGGGGAATATTTGTTGTTGTGGCTGCAGCTCACATCCCAAGAATGGTGGCCAGACGTATTTGCTCAGCTGCCAATTGTCTTTCAGGCACTGAGATTGTGTGTGTGTGTGTGTGTGTGTGTGTGTGTGTGTGTGTGTGTGTGTGTGTGTGTGTGTGTGTGTGTGTGTGTGTGTGTGTGTGTGTGTGTGTGTGTGTGTGTGTGTGTGGTGTGTGTGTGTGTGGTGTGTGTGTGTGTTTGTGTGATATGCATATATATGTATATGTTGTGTGTGCTGTATGTTTGTGTGTGTGTGTGTGTGTGTGTGTTTGTGTGCGTGCGTGCGTGCGTGCGTGCGTGTGTGTGTGTGCGTGTGTATGTTTATATGTGTGTGTGTGTGTGTATTTGGATATGCATATATGTATATGTGTGTGTGGGTGTGTGTGTGCCATTGCATGTGCATGTGTGTGTGTGTGTGTGTGTGCGTGCGGGTGTGTGTGTTTGCGTGCGGCTATGCGTATGCATGTTAGCGTGAGCCCATGAGATTGCCTTTGTTTGTCAAAGTCAGTGTGACTGTGCCCGATTTTATTTTATTTCTCCCATAGACACAGCGGTGTGTCTGTGTGTGTGTCCATGCATGCGCCTGCGCTTGGGGACAGTAATAGTGTGTGAGCGAGCGCTCGCCGAGGGAAAAGGACCCGTCTGTTAGACAGGGTTTGAAGTCAGACACAATAAAAGAAAGAAAGCCAGCTAGATAATGTTTTAAACAAGTGGCAAGGAAATAAAAAAGGAATTAAGTGGATATCTTTAAATCTACACATTTCCATCTGTTTGAGATCCTGTCACCCTCTCTGCGTGCGCAGAATCTCCTTCCACACAGGAGTGTAAATGTTCCCTCATTATTCCTAAACCTCTCTTTATCTCCCAAATCACATTCTGAATCCACCCTTGTCTGTCCTCAAGGTCTTACGCCGTGAATAGTTCTGAATGTGAATCGTATCATTTTAGGTTCTAGACATCTTGTCGATAACATTTGATGAGAACAACATGGTGGATCCATGGCCTATGTCTGCAGTCACCTCTTAAAAGCCCTTGTTTGAAATAGGAAACATTAACCACTTAAGAACAGGCAGACCAGAATAGGGATCCATAGAAGGAACAGAATGATTGAAAAGCTTTTTGTCAAAATAAGCATAATGGTTTGGTTCCAGATAGCTTGGATTAAACTGGGAAACAATCACCCTCAAATACACACACACACACACACACACACACACACACACACACACACACACACACACACACACACACACACACAACACACACACACACACACACACACACACACACACACACACACACACACACACACACACACACACGCACACACAAGCACACGCACACACACACACACACACACACAAATACACACAGAGAAAAGACAGACACACAAAGATACTTGCACAAACACGCAGAAATGCACACTCCCTCACACACACAGACACAGACACACGTGTTCTCCAACAGTCCAACATGGCAGGGTGTATTTCATCTTGTATAATGAGTATAAATGAGAAGTATTTCTGTACAACAGAACAGTGCACTCAAGCAGCATGTGGTTTGCCAAGGAAAGAACAGCCATTCAGCCGGTCAGAGGGAGGAGATACTGCAGCCCAAGACCAATGACAGTCCCTGATATACGCTGATTCACGCTGTCATACTGAGCCTCATATTCGTTCCTCCGTCTCCATGGTCACTAGGAAAGCATGCAACCCCGGTGTGTCAAAGGTCAAATGACGTGCCGAGCGGCTTTCAAATTGCTTACTATTCAGAATTGAATAACCTTGAAAGAACTCGTGAATTGTGCACAAAAAAAAGGCCTAATACCCCAACGTGAGCCAATGCCTACATCCATACACCCACCGGTGCACTCATTGAACGATGCTTCACCGAGACACGTTGCCATCAACGACGGCTGCACCATATGGTAATGGACAGGTGATCGATAACGCTGTTCATAAACAACACAAAACCGATCATGTGGCATTGATCAAATGAAGGCGTTGCTGTATTGATGGGGTAAACATGGTAGTGTGACAAGGAATTTGTAATCGTTTGGCGGGCGGAAAACACACAGACGTGATTGAACGGTTGATGCCTGGCCTCCGATTGAAAACACTGTGGGGGACGGCAAGCGGGGGGGGGGGGGGAGGTTCAGCCCTCCATTCAAAGCAGCTCCCCTTGTTGACGACCAGCTGCAGTGGCTGCTGCTGGCCGTCCTTCATTGGCAACGAGGGACACCTGCCAGTCAAGGATCCTCCGGCCCTCTGCCGTGGACCAATGGCCAGAATGGTTACGTCATCACGTGTCCTTTAATAACCGCTTTCCCTGAGCCTCCGCGGAGAACTTCACAATGTCAAGCGAGACGTGACAGAGAAAACGTAAAGACTGAGGAAAGGACGAGCAAGAGAACGGGACTGTACTCACAGTAGACTACGTCATGATTCGAAGGTGGATGTTATGGACGTAGGCCGTGATGAAAGTACAAACGTTCTGAAGATGGACCGCTGCTGTTGAAATAAACGTGGACAATTCGGTGAGAAACATTACTTTATAAAAGAGGTTGGGGATTTAAATGTAATACCAAATGACATGTGGTTTCCGATGGTAAAGGGCTGCCCAGTGTACCCGAAGCTAACATATATAAGAGAGAACGCATTGCAGCACATTTACTTTGGACAATTCGCCCAGCTCTTATCATGGCTGCCACTTAGATACTTGCGGGTCATTTCACTCTGTTAGGAACCTTCCCGAGCAAAAAAAAAAGAGTATTGGAGTGGAGCCCAAGACCCTCTCTCTCCTCTCCAGAGGAGAACTGTCCACCTCGAGAGTAGGGTGAGCGGCCCTCAAGAGGGAACTGGGACACAGCGTAGAATGTGGAGGAGAGCCGCCCTAGAGGAGTGATCCTGTCTTCCTGCTGTGTCTCAGCCCCTTCCTATCGTCGTTGTCATGTACACAGAGTCTTAGTGTGAGCCTGAGCATCCTTTGGAGAAATGACACCCTGATCAAGGAGGTCTTCAGAATCCCCTCGCTGCCCTTTACAATCACCGGTGTTTGATACGTCTCCTTGCCTGACCTCAGACCGGTCTGTGATTTCATTGTTTGCTCTCATTGTTGAGTGCGCCTCCCTCGTTGGTATCAAACTATTCTCTTGCACGTTTGACCACTCTGTCTTTAACTTTCTAGACCAGGCTCCAAGAAGTAGTTACTCTAAATGACCTCTACCTGTTGCCTTCAAAATCTTTGGCGGTCGATTAAAAGTAATGGCATGGCTTCCAGTAAACCCAAAAACGATACTTTACAGATGGTTGCATTTGGTTAACAAATGATTTACAGCCGTGGACAAATTGCCTCCGGCTCGGTCACATCTTTCTTTATGGCTGTGATATTTTTACCACACTCTTTTATTTCCGATTGTGCCCGAGATCTTTTAGCCGTAAGCTATCAAGGTACTTGGGGCTCTGAGCTCAACGGGAATATTATCAAAGTAAAGTAGCGCTGACCAATTAGCCATCAATCGGCCAACTTCCTGAAACTATTAACATGCTAAAAATGAGCCTGCTGCCATTCAGCCATATCCTTTCTTCTTCCTACACTAATCGTTCTCCTCACCTCCTCTCCTCACCTCCTCAACCCTCCACCCTGAAACACCTCGCATTATGAAAAGAAATGTAAAATATAACGTTGAATAGAGGGAGATTGTCTCACCCCAGCCCATCATAACCGCCCTTGCGGTGCAGGTTGCCCGACGACCAACACCAGTTCCCCGTCATTCATCTTATTAAATATATCCACATACAACGAGGATCCCTGTGGTGTCTTGTAGGAGCCCCAGATCACGGTTGTAGAGTCAGCGAGAGGCTAATCCTGCTGCTGCGCTGACGCTGGGTGATGGCGTCGGCATATTGTGTGAAATTAAAATTTTATCGAGTAGACTCACAACAAAGCAAAACGAACAAAACACAAACTCAAACATCCGCACGTGAGTTCAATGGCAATAGGAAAACCTACCTAGGCTAGCATGTCTTTGAAACTCAGCGAAGCTTCCACTGAGTATGGACTGATGGCCCCTTGATTCTTGTCAACGCACAGATCTCACTGTGGAAGATATTGCTGTTCTTTAAGACCTTGTTATCCCATCCATATGCAGCATTTCCATTACTCTGGTTTAAATAGCTCCAATAATATAAACATCCATAAAACATCCATAAAATATCTTGGCATCAAAGATAGAGTGGAGTTCTTGACAAACAAACTGAAACTCTTTATGCTTCATACTGAGATGATGTTGGCAATGTCGTTTTAATGTGATCAACTCATCTCTCCGACTTGAATTTCAAAGGAGGCAAGAATCGGCCGCACAACCTGCTCCTCTGCACATGACGAATCCCTCGGATGTAAACAGACTGGTTGCCATGGCAGGCTGAGCATCAGGCTGCTGACGTAAAGAAGGGGCCCGTAGCCCATGGTTACACCACATTCAACTCATCACCCGGAGTCTGCAACGCTCCATGGGGCTGCAAACGTTTCCCCTGTCCTCAGAGGATCAGGGCTCGCTCACCTCAATCTGGAGTGCACAACTTCCTGTGAAGTGGATGTATCCCTTGGGGGGGGGGGGGGGGGGGTTGGTGGTGGTGGTGGTGGTGGTGGTGGTGGTGGTGGTGGTAGGTGCAGCAGGGGGAGACACGAATCTCACAGAGGGGAGCTCAGGTTTTACCGAACGTCCGAAACAACCACGGCCGGGAGAAACATTACCCCGGCGGTGGATCCAAAGCCACATTTACATGATCTCAATCTCGGCCCCGGCTCCGTGCGCGGCCCCTGACAGGCTGGGGGCCCAGCCAGGTGAGGGGGAAGTTAGGGACCGGGCCCCGTAGACAAGCTTATCGCGTTCTGCTAGCGCCGGCTGCAGACGCTGGCTACAGCACACCGCGGTGGAATAAGTGATTGGCGGGCATTTGAATGAAGAGTAAACAGCGAGAGACGGATGCAGGGGGACGTAGGAGCCGGGGGGACTTCTGCCTCCAACCACCAATCGTGATGGGTGAAGGAAAAGGGGAATGGACGGCCGATTAGAAAACCGCTGCGCCCAGACATCAACATCATCGACGCTGTGGCTTCTGGTAATCTTCCGGGAAGGCTAACACACTCGGCCCCACTCGGTGCATACTCATTATGCAACCGCTATAAATACTTATAGCTCAAATAATACAGATTCCCCACTAAGCTGTTCCATAGCAGGAGAGTTATGGAGGGGAGGGGAACCCTATTATGCCACCCTGATTGTGTTTCTACGTTCATATTCCGCTATGTAAACATTAAAGACAATGGGGGAATTTACAGATGAATGGGATTATGCCATTTTGTGTATTGGAATAAGTATTATTGGATGGTAATTCAATTCTGACGTGGATTACAATTCCTCACTCCTGCTCTATTAGTGGTTGTAATTTCCCTGAGTACTGTGTCTGGGGCACACATTGAGATGGCACACGACAAATATGCCGACACACACGTAGTAGACACACACACACACACACACACACACACACACACACACACACACACACACACACACACACACACACACACACACACACACACACACACACACACACACACACACACACACACACACACACACACACACACACACACACACACACACAAACATAGCAGGCATATCAACATGCAAACTCACTTGATCTCACATGCACAGATGCACACACACAAACATGCATGCACATGCAAACACAGGCTCATGCCCAAACACACCCACAATAGACACGCAAATACACACGACGCACGCATGCATGCATTGCCAAACAGACACACACACCCACCCACAAACACACATCCCCCCCCCCCCCCCCCCTACGCACAGAGACACACACTTATGCATACACACACCCACGCCACACAGACAGGCACATCACAGTGTGTGTCTGGGCCCGCGTTGCTCATCAATCACTCCTAATACCCTCTGTATTCGTCCAGATGATATTTGTTTGGTGATTGCCTCCGCTATTATGCTAGCTGTACTTTGATACATTCCCCGACAGCTTGCATTCCCATTACGAGTCGTCAATTAATACGGAGAAATGTAATTATTGTGACACGGCGTCTAACGCGTGTCGGAGTGTGCCGGGATGGATGGTGACGGCGCGGGCTCGGAGCGCCGTGCCTACCCCAGCCTCCGTTTAGCGGCGCCGCGGCCCGCCTTCGCTGCAGCGCATCTTCAGCTGCTCGCTTCGGTCAGTCCGTCGGCACGGCGACCGCCTCGTTAGCCGTCTGTCGCTCCTCTAGAGCCTTACCGTCGCTCTGCCCGTCCAGCCTTCTCTGCCATGGCTCATCTCTCTCCGGCCGTCTCCCGCCCCTGCCTCGGTGCTGGTCCGCGTGTTTACAAGTCCGACTGCTGGCGGACTGGAGATGAGATGCGAGGGAGACGGGCGTTTGCTTAATGCCGTTTCAAAGAGGATCTGGCAACTCGTTTAAGGGGATTAGTTATACCTGTCGCTTAGCCCAGGCAACCTCTCGGCCGTCGGAAGGAAAGGAAGGAGGAAAAGAATCTGTTTGTTTCCCATTGCAATGCAGGCCTTTTGAAGTGGTAGAGAGATGGATGGATGGATGGATGGATGGATGGATGGATGGATGGATGGATGGATGGATGGATGGATGGATGGATGGATGGATGGATGGATGGATGGATGGATGGATGGATGGATGGATGGATGGATGGATGGATGGCTGGATGGATAGACTGATGGATGGATGGATGGATGGATGGATGGATGGATGGATGGATAGATGGGTGGATTTTCTTACTAAACCATTGGACACTGAACCAACCGAACGTAACGCTGAAAATATGCTCTGTCAATGATCTGTGCTCTGAACTATTCATACTCTCCTTGAAGTGTATAAAAAGTTTGTTAATTTGATGTCATTTGCCTGTTGCTATATCGAGAGCCAGAGGAGGAAATTCACTCGCAGGCGAGTCCGTATCAATTATTAATACACCAAAGTTAATTCATATTCATTGGAGACGTTCGACTCGGAGCAGTGAACGCATGAATAGATGAAAATGTGTTCTGACCAGTTGGATGGTTCCAACATGGGCAAAGCACGCAGCTACGCAAACACGCTAATGAAAGTCCCATTAACCCCTCCGGATTACACAGGACCCAGTAAGCCAGGGCGCTGAGCCGTGTCTAATGTGATCCACGGACCTTCCCTCCATTTCAGGAGCCCGGCCTAAGGGCCCCCATGCTGCCCTCGCTCGACCCACCTCTCTCTCTCCTCAGAGGCCCCGGCGCGTCGACCTCCTTTACGGTGATTTCTGTCCCGCTGCCGTGCAGTGAGGACGTAGATCCCCGCCCCCCCCCATCAGCCTCCATCTCTATGGTTTTATCCCCTTTAGCCCCCCTGTCCCCTTGTGTTTCATCTTCAGCATGCCAGGTAGCATGTCCTTGTTATCCCGGTGTGTCCTCTTCCACCCTCCATCTCTCTGCCGCTGTCTCACGCCCCCCCCCCCCCCCATCTGCCGACCCTATCTGTCTTTCCCTCTCCCCCTCGCTTTATATCCCCCTCTCCCCCCCTCCCCCTCTCCCCCTCTCCCCCCTCCCCACATCACCTTGGAGGTCAGGTGCGATGCAGGGTGGGGCGCGTGCGGCCGTGTTTAATGACATGAATAAAAACCCTTGAGAGGGGTCATGACCTTAACACCCAAGACACACTCTCCCCCCCTCCCCCTTGCTCTACCTCCCCCTGTCCCTTACTTCTTTCTCCCCCGACATAGACCCCCGACCCCCGTCTCCTCTCTGCCACATTGGTTCTGCCCTGTGGGCGTGTCCGAGGGTGAATGTGGGCGTGTCCGAGGTGAATGTGGGCGTGTCCGATGGGGAATATGGGCGTGTCCGAGGGTGAATGTGGGAGTGTCAGAGGGTGAGTGTGGGCGTGTCAGAGGGTGAATGTGGGCGTGTCAGAGGGTGAGTGTGGGCGTGTCAGAGGGTGAGTGTGGGCGTGTCAGAGGGTGAGTGTGGGCGTGTCAGAGGGCGAATGTGGGCGTGTCAGAGGGTGAATGTGGGCGTGTCAGAGGGTGAGTGTGTGTGGGCATGGCACAGGGTGAGTGTGTGGGATGTCAGAGGGGGAGTGTGTGTGGGTCGTTTCTGAGGGTGAGTAAGTGTGGGCGTGTCAGAGGGTGAATGTGGGCGTGTCAGAGGGTGAATGTGGGCGTGTCAGAGGGTGAGTGTGTGTGGGCATGGCACAGGGTGAGTGTGTGGGATGTCAGAGGGGGAGTGTGTGTGGGTCGTTTCTGAGGGTGAGTAATGCCCTATTCGCACGGGATTAGTATTACCTGGGGACCTCTGGTAATTTGTAAATTACCCCCCCACGTCTGTGTTTCTTGCGGCGCATTCGCACGGGATTAGTGAAGTCTGTGTTTTACTCGAATTTACTGACATCACGGCCCGGATGTGACGTCAAAACCGCGCGCACGTCGCAACCCATTGTCGTGTGTGCACGCAGCACGTCCATGCTTCTGCAGTGAGAAAGCGACATGGCGGCGCGGAGGAAAATTGGAGCCGGGAAGAAACGCTGCAGCTGCTAGCTGTGTGGGGCGAGCCACAATACCAGAGACAGTTTGAAAATATGGTCCACAACCACACGGTGTGGCAGAAAATTTACAGCGACCTCCTGCTCCGGTGCCCGTACCCGTACAGTATGGTTCAACCGGGGAAGAAGTAGAAAAGGCGCGCAATAAAAAACAAAAACAAACAAAAATGCCCCTCAATTACTGAGATGCAGATTCGCACGGGACTAGTTTTACCACGGCGGACGTCGGTCTTTGGTGAAATTATAGTAGGTAATTTGCGGGGGAATTTTTACCTACTTTTTTACTGACATGGCGCATTCGCACGGGATTAAGATCACCGACGTCCTCCGCAATTAGTACAAATTACCTGAGGTCCCCAGTTAAAACTAATCCCGTGCGAATAGGGCTTAAGTGTGGGCGTGTCAGAGGGTGAATGTGGGCGTGTCCGAGGGTTTGTATGTGTGGGCGGGTCAGAGGTTCAATGTCTGAGGGCGTGTCAGAGAGTGAATGAGTGGCGTTCAGAGTTGGAGTGTGTGCGTGTGGTGTGTGTGGTGTGTGTGGTGTGTGTGTGTGTGTGTGTGTGTCAGGGAGCGAGTGTGCGTACAGCTGTGTGAGCCCTCGTTGGGCTCCCTGGGTAATGAGTGGCCTGCCCTTCGTGACGAGGAGCTCAGCAGTGCTAAACACACCAATCACCGCCTGCTTCTAAGTCACACAGCAGCAGCACCCCCGCCCCCCACCCCACCCCACCGCAGCGAGGGCCCGGCCCTCCTCCCACTGCTGTCTGCATCGCGGGGAATCAATTGAGCAGCTGAGGTAAAATATTAATTCAGAGCGGGGGATGAGATTGGAGGCGGGTGCTAGCCCAGGCTGGGTTTCCTGGGTATTTTGTGAAGGCTACCTTCTTCCTTGCGTCATAAAAGCTGGAATGGGAGGCACATTGCATACCCCCTGGGTCGACAGCCAGGAGACCTGTGCACATATATTATGGTGTAAGCAGGCTGGGGTCTGACAGGCAGCCGTAACTTAGTATTATTACCTGCAACCAATGATGAAATTTCCCATGGCAAGCCGCGGTTCACAGCAATGTAATATGCATAGAATTCATGCAAATACCAGCCACTCCGGTGCATGTCAAAATATCACAGGTATTTCATCAAACTTTTCCACCTCTGGAAAAACTTTTTTCTACTCCCCCCCCCCCCCCCGCTGCCCCTCAAGATGGAGGGCGATACGAGGTTCCGCTGCGCCTACGGGCACCTATATAACACTTAGCAAAGTATCCGAAAACGGGCGAATCGGGAGGTTTTTCCACACTAGAAAAAAAGAGCGCGTAATGCATCCCTGGCGCCTTTATGATCCCCATGCATAGTCAACATCCTCACCATAGAAATTGGCATCTCCACCCCGAGCATTATAGCTTGATGTGGAAGCATAACTTGGCTGTACGGCCCGCGTGGGACCCACGCGCCGTGCGTAGAGTATTGTGTTCGCTTGGACTCCACTTCCCCCCCCGCGCCTAATTGTTCTTCGGTGAATGCATGTTGCCGCTGTTGGGTTGAGCTCGTGTCTAGTTACCAATATATCACAGAATAATGGCGAAGCCAGAGGGGCACTCTGGCACTCTAATGGCTCTGATGGTGGATGCTCTCCGCTTCCACCATGAGTGCAGAGAGGAGTCATAAGCAGCGCTTTGTGCTGTGGGCACCTGAGAGGCTGAGCCGCGGCAGAAAGCCTCCTTTTATTCCGCCGCTCGTTTCTCAGGCGCACAACAGCCTCTGTATTTGAGTCAGACAGCTGATTAGATCCATATATATATATATGTGTGTGACGGTGTGTGTGTGTGGCTACGTTTTTCTGTGTGTGTGTGTGTGTGTGTGTGTGTGTGTGTGTGTGTGTGTGTGTGTGTGTGTGTGTGTGTGTGTGTGTGTGTGTGTGTGTGTGTGTGTGTGTGTGTGTGTGTGTGTGTGTGTCTGCTTGTGTGTGTATGCTTGCATAGGTTTGTGTGTGTGTATGTCTGTGGGTGTGTTTGTTTGTGTGCATATCTGAGTGTGTGTGTGTGTGTGGCTCTGCATGCTTGCATGGGTTTGTGTGTTTGCGCATTTGTGTGTGGCCGTGTGGCTGCTGTGTGTGTGTTTGTGTGTGTATGGTTAATATTAATTAAATGTTTTTTTTTAGTACTAATGGCTTATTTGCTTATTTATATTTGGATGTATTTCTACATTTTTTGTTCAAGGATCTTGTTCAAAATAAGATTCTTTATTTGTTGTTTATAAATTACCCCCCTTATTTTTTACGAGTAACTCTAACTTTCCTTCTGAAAAAAGCTCTAGTCGTTCATTTCAAACTTTTTTTTATTGCTTTTCTTTTTGTTCTTGAATTACTTTGACACAGTGTTTATTAGGAATACAAATAGTTGTAGTTATTCCTTATCATCTATGATCTCTGATGCCACGTTTTTGTTTTTGCAGACTGATGACTGCAGTGTTTGTTATTATGCTCCTCTTATTTTTACACACAGTATCTAAATGAAGGTACATTAATAAACCATATCTTTAGAACATGTTTAAATATGCCTCAAGCTGAAATTACTGTTAATAACTAGGTTGCATATTAATCAACTTGGCTCAAAGCATCCGTTTAAACAAATGTATCATTTCCCCAATCTTTCATTCTCTGTCTTCATTCTGCTCTCATTTTCTCCCTTTTTCCTTTTCATCTCCTATGTGAGCACAAAGAGAGAGAGAGAGAGAGAGAGAGAGCAAAGTTAATTAGACAGAGGTGTGTGTATGTGTGTGTGTGTGTGTGTGTGTGTGTGTGTGTGTGTGTGTGTGTGTGTGTGTGTGTGTGTGTGTGTGTGTGTTGTGTGTGTGTGTGTGTGTGTGTGTGTGTGTGTGTGTCTGTATGTGTGTGTGTGTGTGTCTGTATGTGTGTGTGTGTGTGTGTGTGTGTATGTGTGTGTGCATGTGTTTTTTTGTGTGTATGTGTGTGTCTGTCTGTATCTGTGTGTGTCTGCATTTCTCCATGAGTGTGTTTGTGTGTGTGTGTGTGTGTGCGTGCAAACTCGCAGAGACATTTCCATGTGTGTGTGGTATGTGTGTGCTTTTGCATGCGTGTGTTGGTGTGTGGTTTGTGCGCTTTTGCACGTGTGTGTTTGTATGTGTGTGCTTCTTTTGCATGTGTGTGTTTGTGCGTTTGTGTATGTGTGTGTGCTTTTGCGTGTGTGTATGTGTGCGGGGGGGATGTGGGGGGGGGGGGGTCACCTGGTAATGGAGAGGAGCTTCATGGAAACAGATGGCCCAGAATTTATTAACTTGCAGGAGCGCTCCGAGGAAGCCAGCGGAGCAGACATTAGGCCGGTCCCTGTCTGGGCGGCTGAGCCGGCTGCTGGCTACAGGTAGGACTCAGCCCCCCAATGGAAGCAGGATCCATCTCTCTCTCTCTCTCTCTCTCTCTCTCTCTCTCTCTCTCAAATCAAGTCAAAGGGCTTTAACATTTTCTTTGCTCTCTCTTGCTCTCTATCGCTCTCTCTCTCTCTCTCTCTCTCTCTCTCTCTCTCTCTCTCTCTCTCTCTCTCTCTCTCTCCAAATAGCCCATCAGAGAAGGACAACACAGGCAGCAGAGCTAGCTGGGTATGCTTTAGCAATATAAGACATTGACACTCTGAAGGTGAAAAAGAGCAAGACAGACAAGGCTTTCATGAATTTCTTTGAGAAATTTAAGAAAGAAGTAATAGCATTTTCAAGTGCTACTTGAATATTTCATTGAATTGGAAATGACATGAATCAGTGGCAGACGCTGTCGCTGTATCTCCACCTCATCCTTAGTCGTTTAGAGTTTACCACGGAGACAAGCATTTCACTGGAGCCCTAATAACAATCATCAGATGGAGCCGCTTATTTTGGAAAGTTTATAATGAGTGAAACAAAAGCTCATTGTCACGTTAGCGCACCGAAGGGTTGATTACATAAAAATAATGGCTCTGCCACGCCAGCACTTCTGTGCTACGCCGTTCGTTCCCTACGCGGTGAAACCATACTGTCAGCCGCTCCCCACCCACCACCTCCCTCCCCAGACGCACTAACCTCATTCCCCGGTGCGCCCCATCACCGCAGAGAGCGTGGGGCTGTGGGGGTGTGCTCTGCTGTGCGTTAATGGTTGCCAGAGAAGGCGGGACATCCGAGCAGTCTTCGCGGGTGCGGTGTGTGTGCGTAGTTGCATGGTGTTCTGATATTGCTTCAGGGAAAATGATGTGTAAGAAAGACGTATTTTATCCTCCTTGTCTTTGCCCTTATTCTTCTTGTAGGAAGAGAAGGGAGAAATTGCGTTATGGTTGACTTGACAAACAATATAATTCATGACCTTCTCTCAGCCTACAGAAAGTGGCCTTTATCTCTGGGTTGTGTACCATTTTTCAAACTATTAAACAGGGTTGACATCAATCACATGGTTATCTGTGTGTTCTGGACGTCTGTATTACAGCCCCTTCCAAATATACCATTATAGCAAGAATATATATTCTTAATAATATATATTATTATTATATTATTTTGTAATTTTATGTCGAGGCTGTACCTACACACCCCCCAACACATAACATTGGTACATTCCATTTTCGCTTTCCACCGTCATTGACATATTAACCGTAATGTAACGTGCATGTAGCGCTGCTGTGATTGACCCCAAATGCCTTGGAGTGTAGGACCCTGCAGACCAACGCTAACTGAACGCCGACAAGCAACCTGTTGTGCTTTCTTGTTTTTTTGTTACGCGGTCCTGCTGCGTGCTGCGTTGAAGGATGTGATTGTTCTGTGCCGTGAGCGAGTGTCGTGTACGTGTGTGATGTAGTGATGTGTTGTCCACTACGATATCAGAGCTTTGTAAGGATGCAAACGTGTGCAATTGACTGTGTGGATATTGATATAAATCATGCTACCGGCTCTGTCGGTGACTGGTTAACGCTTCAATTATAACGTCCAACTCCGGAACAATCAAACCAATCAACCATTTATCAACATCGAAATGTTTCAGGGAAAAGACTCGGAGTTAAGGAATAGTCTATTATTCTTTCTCAATTCACGGCCTCTGACCGCAGTTTGAGTTTTTAAATAAGCAGTCGCAATGCAGTAAATACAGGAAATTAAAACATTGTTTTTTTTCATAACGGGAGGGGGGGTGGGTCCCTTCTTTTCTTGGGGGGGAATCGATAAAATTGAGCATTATGATTCAGTTAAAAACGAGACACACAAGCAAGGAAGAAATGGATATGGCAACCTCCCGATTGATGCATCCATAATAAGCACTTAATAGATTCCTTAAGTTGAATAAAAAATGTGAAAAAAACCTCCAAGAGAAAGTAGGAAGGCGACACACCCGAACGCAGGATTAGCGCTTGCGTGAATGTTCACTCGAATATTCAGCGTATCTAGCACAAATGGGGATGCAAAATGACACAGATCTTCCATGGGGGCACTCAGATCTAAGCCGACCCCGATCGCAAACTGTGGCACGCATTGCCACCAGACCTAGGAGACATGCACTAAAATCGGGCTACACGCTGGTCGGCGTTATGTTTTAAATAGCAAAATCACCTTCGTCAGGCATAAAGACGACAGAGGCACTCCGAGCAGGTGATTTAGGAAGCTCGTGTTAGTGAGTCTTAACCCCTCCCTGCTCATCTATTTTTGTAGACAATGTATCTGGAACCCCCGGGACAAGTTCACACTGTGGGATTAGATCCTGCCTGAGTGAGCAGTCTTCAATCAGTAAATAACAATTCTCAAACTATATAAACAATAACAACTCATCATGCTCTGAACGGCATATTTGTTACTATGGTTACTGTGTCCTGAACTCGGCATGAGCCACGGCTCGTGACACATCACCGGTATGTTCGCTTGGGCACTTTATTTTACAGCTGAGACACGAGTATAGTTCAAAACATGTGCCTATGTTAAATGTATGACCTGGAAAGGATTACGTGAGTTATGCCCCTTGCTCTCTCACTCTATGCTCCAGCCAAGGAAGACAATCTTTTTTTACTCAGAGCGCTAACTGCTATTGTGTTATCACTATTTTCGTCTGTTAGTATTTAGTATGGGAGTTCGGGTCTTGGGAAGGTATGTGTGAGACGCATCATTGGGGATTTCAAATGATCAGACTGCGTGTGGCACTTTAAAGCGTCGACCCATCTCATGTTTGTGCGGGTGGTGACTTACAGAGTTCGTAGTAGACCTACACTTCATGCCTCGATACCTCCAATTCGCTGCATGTGTTTATTTCCTGGTGGCCAGACTGGTGCCAGTTCGCGTCGTGAGTTAAATTATAATCTAATGAGATATCCTCTGTATGTGACTCTTATGACATTTATGAGTTCAGGGCCGTCTCGGTTACACCCTTTCTGCAGTGGTTCCGCGTTGTGGTTGGTGCACACCTCGGATATTTTCATGCATGGACCAGGGGAAGGTGCCTTTTGTAGCCATTCATGTCTCTACCTTTCTTTCCTTTTCGTTCGGTGTTACGGGTGTTTCATCTCAACCAACCCCCAAACTTTTTTTTGTTTGCTTCCCAGGGCGTCAAAACTGGGAAAACACTGTGTTCCCATTTATCGCACTGGTCTGGGAAGACAATGGAGAGACGTGGCATCCTCTAAAGCTTTTCTCAGCCACGTGTTTTCCTATGGAGTCTCTGTCTTGACCCCAAGAGCGTGCGCCGCTAAGTAGCCAAACTCAAAGGCGAACGCAATCAAAAACAGTGCACAAGCAGAGCGCCCTAAAAGCTAATGAACAATAGATTTCTTATTTCTCTCTCTTGAGACCACACTCAGATGTCCAACAATTTTATTTTCCCATTTTTATTACGCGGCTCTTGCCTCCACAGCACGCTGCGACCATGTACCCGACGGCGCTGCTGTAACTCAAAGAACAGCTTGTGAGCGCGTTGTGGTGGATCCATGAAGCCCAAGCTCTGTTTCATGACTCGGGAGCCGGCCGACGCAGTCTTCACAACACAGCCACGACACCACAGAGCCTGCTGCCTGGGCCCTCCACCAACAGCCGCGCCAGACCCGCCTCCAACGTGCGGCGTATCCGACAGCTGAACGGGTAGAAAAAAAAAAAAAATTGAGACATCCGTTTAGGGTCGCCGGGTCATCCGATTCAGCGATCTGAAGAGGACCGGAAGCGAGCCTCCGCGGTGTTGCGGTGTCCTGCTTGCTCGGTTTGGTTCGGATCCTGACCAGCGCGAATCCCAACTCGCCTTAACCGGAGACGCTCGACACACACACAACTAATATGAAAAAGGACGCAGGACTAACATGCCAAGCTTTGAAAACAGGGGTGGGCTGATTGGATTAGCTGGGCAAGGGTTAGTCTCTTTTTTCCGCTGCTTAGACTCAACATAGATACACAAAGAAGCGACCGGCCGGTTGTTGTCAGGACATTGTCATAGGGAATACTGGACCTCCTCCCAAGCCTGGGTAATTCCCTGCTTTGTCGTGTCGAGGAGGGCGCACTTTGATGTTGGTCGTCAACAACACAGTGTGTAACTTGGACTGGACCCAATGGCCTGGCGTACACATTTCTTCTGATTTTGGTTCTCCCTCTTATTTATTTTAGGATTCTTTGTATACATCGGCCGCACACCGCTACAAAGTCTGTTCCTATTGTCTGTCACTCTGAGTACCCGCTCTCCACAACTCCTGGTGTGTTTTCAGTTTGCACCTCTTCTAGCTTGGTTATTGACTATGCACAAGGGACGTTTAGTTTAAATCGCAGGAAACATTCGGGCCACATTTACTTTAAACTAGGTCATCAGAGTGTGGTTTTGTAGCCCCGTCAACATGCATAAGGGCTGGGTAGAGAGAATAAAATCAACATTATAAAATACATTTTAGGGAATTTTTTCTTCGTTGCGACTTATTGCAAAGAGAACTACTTTCACGTATGTGACTTTTGAGTTGATGTCTCTAGCTACAGATTCTCCGCCGCGATGTTCACGGGCACAAACGGCCGCTTTTGTGCTGAAGGAATGGATAAGAGTCGCCAAGCAGATTGGGGTAGTATTCAGGAAGTGAACGTGCCAACGGTGACACGGTCACCCAACCACGGACGACCTCGGTTATTTGATACAGTTCCCGCCCGTGACCCCCAACCTGAGGTTCTACGTTGAACACAGCGAGCGTCAAAAGGCAGCCGGGCTCTACGCGGGAGGAGCGCCGTCGGGTGACATTGAATGCCACTCTTGGAGCCGTCCGCTGGTGCCGTTCTCCTTACTGGATGAATGCCCTTTTGGGGAAAATAGCAGAAGAGCGGTGCTTAAAAGGCAATTCAGTGATGTGTTAATGCGGCCTCCCCGATGGCTCTAGTGTTGCCACAATTGTAGTGTTTTGATATCCGAGGACAGAAGAAAATCCTTATAAATGCATATTTAATTAATGAAACCTCTCTGCGGTAATTAAGCCGGCACCAAAGAGAAACAATAATTTATCAGAGTCATAATTGCAATCAGTTTATTTCAAAAGACCATCTTCATTAACAGCAATGGAAATGTTGGAACGGTCTCAGTGCTATATAAGCGGCTGGTCCTGGAAGGAATCCCGCAGGGTCCAGGCGAAAGCTCTATCAAACTCAAGGTGATGCCGTATGTGTTGGTAAACGGACCTAACGTGTCCTATTACAAATGTTGTTTTTCTCCCATTTTTAACAAAACAAAGACAAAACAATGGGCGAGAGAGAAATATAAAGAATAGATATATAAGACCTACCATATACAATTATTTATATACTTATATACTTGTATATTAACATGCTCAGCTGGAGTCCCAAAGGGAGACTCGTGGGAACAACAATATAAATAAGGCATCACCACACGTCACAATTTTTCAATTAGCAGCCTGTTTTACACTTACTTATTTTCTGCACCCACGAAGGTAGGAGACTAATGGGTGGCTGCTAGATTGTGTTTCCTCCAACAGGCACCGCAGAGATCCCTTGTTGTTCGCACCGTGCCCAGCCTTGGTAGGGGCCGTTCTTCATTTCTTTTTGTCTTGATTTTCTCTCTGCTTACCGATTCCCTCCTCACGCCAACACCACAGACAGACCTTTACATTCTAGTTCTGAAATGTTGGCAGATGCTTACAGAGTCAACCTTTGTGCATGCGTTTCCGTTTCCTCAGCTCCTTCAAAAGGGTCTCTTCTCAAGGCCTTGATTATAATGTTTATTATAATTATAATGTTATAGTATTTATTAAAAGCAACCTGAGACACTGAGAAAGACTCAGGTTCCCGACGCCTACGGACGGGAGATGTACGAGATTTAGTCACTTAACACTGGGTAGTGCTGGGAGACAGGACGGGCAGGAATACAGAACTGTCCTGTGGCGGGGCTACCAGAGAGGGGAGGCAAGGGGAGGAAATACTCAGAGCAAAAGTCCATCTTCCAGCCGATCAGTGACTTCTTTGGTCCCCCTCTCTCCATCCACAGGTCATCAGTGGCTCGTTAAAATAATAAGCCCCGTGATTAAGAAAGACGTAATGAAACGGTCCATTTGTTTCCTGGATATATAAAACTGTCGAAACACCTTATTGAAAACCCCCCTGTTTTCCCTCGCTCTAATGGCCCCGCCCCCACCCCCACCCCTACCCCTTCCGCGTGTGATTTGAACAGGCGAGCTCGCCTCCTTCTAACGCCATGCTCGCGCAGTTGATTATGCAGCCTATCTGTCACCGGCTGGTGCCATCCCCCAGGGCGTGCCACCGGTTCTGTGGAGAGGGTGGTTGGCGGTTGGCTGGTGGGTGGAGGTTGGTCGGGTGGTGGAGGTGCCAGACTTGCCTTATACCATCCCCTGCGAGCAACAGAATTGGTGGGGTGCGGCGTGACCGGGGACGGGTCGCTCAAACAACCTCAGGGAGCAATCTTAAAGACCTTTACCTTTTACAAGAGCGAATGATTCTCTCTGTGGAAACACGGAGAGACGTGTGTTGTTGAACTCAGCTCCCTGTGAGCGTATGCATCCGAACAGTAGTAAGGTTGCGAATGTTCTCGCCGATGCCACTTCAAGCCTCTAGGTGTGATTATATTTCCCCAGGGGTCACTGGTGTGTGGCTGTCTGCCGTCTGTTATTATTGCATCATCTTCTGCTTCTAATTTCTCCAGCCAGCTTCTTAACATTAGAAAAAAAGTTAATTTAATAAACAATTTCTGCAAGACCCAAAGGGCGCCTGCCACGCCCAGTATCATGATGCACCCCACGCAACACACACGCTATACACACACACACGACACATAACACACACACAACACGCTACGCACACACACACACACACACACACACACACACACACACACACACACACACACACACACACACACATATACACGCACACACACACACACACACACACACAACACACACACACACACACACACACACACACACACACACACACACACACACACACACACATATACATGCAGGTGCACACGTGCACACACACTTGAACAGAAATGCAAGGGCACACGCAGTCAAACGCATGCATGCATACATGCGCACATAGACGGGTACACACACAAA